>CM039597.1:67462289-67548274 GCA_022457205.1 Saccharum spontaneum
ATCATGACCAAGGGACATACGTCAAGAAGAAGATCACTACTGTGCCTGCTTAATTTAATGTTGTTTAATGTTGTGTATTGAGATATTAATTATGTAATAATTGTGACCGCACATTCATTCCAGTGTCGTATTGGTCCCAAACTTTTTCTTAACATTTTACATGCCCTATGTGAAGCAACCGCCAAGTTTGAGATTTTTTTGAATTGGTTTGGTACTTTTTCCAGTTTAATTGAATTTCCGCGCGACTTCACCGGGTAATTCTACGTTGAACTGAGTCCATCCTAGAAAAGATCTGGAATAGTACCAAACTTTGCCACAAGGTCTCTTGTGCCCTAGGAGGAAAATATTTGTGGAGTTTGCTGCATAATTCCATAGTTTTTGATCTGTAATTCACCATACTTTGTCTCACGCAGCACAGAGAAAAATGTAATAATAAAAATAATGATAAGAATACACCTGGGTTCTTAGGGATTCTGAGGTCCAACTATCGTATTGGTCTTAAACTTTTTCTCAGTCTTGCAAATGCCCTATGCGAAGCAAATGCCAGCTTTGAGATTTTTCGGAATTGGTTTGGTACTTTTTATAGTTTAATTGAATTTCTGCGCAACTTCACCAGATAATTAAACGTTCAACTGAGTCCACGAACGAAAAGTTTGACGTACAAATGATCTGAAAAAAGAAATTTCTATCTAAAAACAATAGATTTAATGATATTACTTAAACACTATATTTTTGCATTAATGAAATAAAGATTATTCTTTCCATTATGTTTAATATTTAAAAGAAAAAATAAAATATTTTAGGTTACATATTTTTCATGTCTGCAGTATAGCAAAAGAAACTCTAATTTATTTTTTCAAGAAAAAAATATAAGTACTTTGTTATTTTCTGCATAAATAATAGTACTTTACCCATTATAAATAAAAAGAAATATAAAAACCTAAATCCTGCTTAGGAAATGGCGGGCTGCACTTACCCGCCAAAAAAAACATCTTTACTCCCGGTTGGTGTTTCCAACCGGGAGTAAAGGGTCTTTAATCCCGGTTATTGGTGGGAACCAGGAGTAAAGGTCCAGGTTTCTAATCATTTGTCCGCGTCCATCGTCGTCTCTGTCTGGAATGAATGTGCTGCCGCACCGCTTCGGTCGCACTGCTGCCGCTGCACCGCTTCGGTCTCCACTGCGCGCGCCGCCGCGGCCGCACTGCTCTGCCTGCCCCGGCCGCTGCTCCCCTACCGCGGCCGCACTGCACTGCTCCCCTCGGCCCGCGCGCGCCCGGCCGCTGCTCCCCCGCCGTCGCACCATCAAAACGGCGCCGTGAAGCGCCGCCCTGCCCTCCTCCACCACATCGGGATCCGCCCCCTCGCCGCCTGGCCTCCACCATGCCGGGATCCGCCACCCACGCCGCCCGGTCTCCACCACGCCGTCTTCACCAAGCCCAGGACCGCGTGCTGGCCGCCGGGATCCTCCTCCGAGACTTCGGGCCCGGCCCGCGACTCTTCCCCGCCGGACTCCCCCGCGCTGAACTCCACCACGCCATACTCCCCTGGCTGCGTCTGGCATCCGAGTAGAGCGCTCTAGGTCAAGGTATCTTGCACCATTGTTAGCACAGATGGATTTAGTTTAGGGCTGGACTAAGGGCCATACTGCTTCATATTTCAGAAGGTTCAGATCCTTCTTTTTGTCACTCATTCTTCCTATGGTGTCATCATTTGCCTTTTGTTGCTCTAATTATGTCTATGGTGTCACCATTTGCAAAACCATTCTCATTTATCCATCAGCTGTTACTGCAATAACATTGTCAAGATCCAAAACAATGAACAGCAATAATATGACCATCTGTAGCTGATCGTAGGCAACTGATCTGCAAAAGAACATGTGTCAAGAAAACATACCACAATACGTATTGTAATGGAGACAGCATAGATCTGCAAACATGAAGTTGGATTAGAAAAAAAAAACATTTTTCTTTCTGAAAAGCTATTTCAGTTGGTTTCCTTCTGACATACAGTGTAGTTCTTCATCCGCTGGAAAATCGCTCGGCTGGTAAGAACAGCGCTAATTATCACACTTAGGCTAGGTTCTGTTAGGACAATATCAGAAGCACTCCTGGCTGCATCAGTGGCATCAGCAACTGCTATACCAATATCACCTTTCTTTAGGGCTGGAGCATCATTTACTCCATCACCAGTCATTCCACAAATGTGTTTTCGTGCTTGCAGACGTTTTACAATCTCATATTTGTGCTCTGAAAAAGGGGAAAAGAAACACTTAACCCGTCGTCATGCTTTTTTTCCCCCATTATCTACACTGGATCCTCCCCACCCTGCTACTGAATTGAAACATACCGGGGAATACGCCAGCAAAACCATCTGCTTTCTCAATTAAATCATCAACAGGTAAAGCAGCAATAGACTCATCCTTGTTCTGTCCCAGCAAAGCAGAGGAAGGGTACATGTTAGTACCCATGCCTAACCGACGTCCTGTTTCCTTCCCAATTGCTAGCTGATCACCTGGCAATAAGAAAATAAGTTAGATCTACATCAGATGATTATATGTATGAACCACATGTTTAGTTCAGTCTTATATGGTAAGATAGATGAAGGTATATAAGAAATATACGTAGCTGTAACCAAGTAAATTTAACTTCGAAATATGACCTGCTATAACTGAAGGGTCTTAAGAGCTTAGGCATGAAGAACCTCGTCACTAAGTGGCACATATTAGTGCTGCAGTAATATATCAGTTGTTAGCTACCATTGTAGCAATGACGGCAAACATAAAGGGAAGTAGAAACCGGTGATTCTTCTTTTTGGATGAAACTGGTATACCTTGTTCAGGATATAGGACTCTAAATTGAAATAGGAACGTTTTGGTGGTTTTTTTTTGGTGAGACTGCCTAATTCACAACAACTTTGATAAACCAACTCCTTGATTAAAAAGCAACTTCCTGAGGCTCCTTTGTGAACTGCTGAAAGGTCCTACTATTGCACTCATTCCAGATGTTCCACCAGAAGAATATGACCATTTGTGATCAGAATGTAGCAAGGTTTCCCTACCTGTGAAACTTGTGATATTGTTCTGGGTGAATATTTGTAATTTCAAATCTCCTATTTGTCATCAGATTATGTATTGGCTGAATATTTGTCACTGCCCATTTGTGATCAGATTGATTACTCTTTTGATTGGTATATAAGTCTTGTTCCATAAACTGACCAAAGGAAACAGTTTTTGTACAAAGGAAACAGTTTTTGTACTAATTTTGATGTGTTCTTTTACAATTTGAAGTCCTGCCAGTGTTTTATGTCGAGTTTGATTTTATGTCGAGTTCATCAACCTTTGTTTTGTTTTCTGATATATTAATTAAGCAAGATGTCCGACTCAACGGACAACATGGAAGACGAAATGATGGATCTTATCGCCAAAGCCACTCAACCTTATGGCGATAATAACCAGCAGGTTGATGAAGATTACAAGAATGAATACTTCAATTTCGATCATAATGACGGACAAGAGATGGATGTTGAAGATAATGTTGGCGAGGTATATTATTGAATATATCTAGCTATCATTTTTTAAGATAAGCCGTTGGAAGGCCTCTGATATATTCTGTGATGATGTACGTAGCCCTCTGGATCGACGAAGACGACAACGGGCAAGAGCAAGAATGTCCGAGGCCCCCAATAGCTGTTGGAAGGCCGCTTCATCATCACAGAATTTGACGTGGTTATAGGGGAACCACTAGGACCATATGCTAGTAAATACAGGTACCACTGTGGTTTCCTTGTAAGGGATAAGCTCCTGATCAGCGCCTGTGAATTTAAGAAGAAGATTCATGCTCCTCATATTAGTTACGTCTCTGATGTTGACAAGGAGGCACTTTGGTCTGATATTAAAGAGCATTTCACGTTCGACACAGAGCGTTATCATGACGGTGACATCATCACCAATGAAAGGTTGGTGGAACTAGTTAGGCACTGGACTATGAAGAAGAAGGCTACACAATTTCAGACTTGGAAGAAGGAGATGTTCAATAAATACGTCAGCAATGATGAGACTCCAGATTGGCGCGTCGTTAAGGGCCCGCTCGCGAAGCAGAGGCCCTGCTGGGAGGAATTTGTACAGTACAAGACATCGGAAGAGGGTATGGCACGGGCAAGAAGGAACCAAGAAAATTCCCACAAAAAGCAATACCACCATAACATGGGATCAGGTGGCTACCTAATGGCGGTTCGAAAGTGGGAAAGGGCAGAAGCAAAACTTCGTGAAAAGGGGATCGAACCCGAATCAGACAAGTGGCCTGAACGCACGAGGCGTTGGTAGTTAGCTCATGGGGGATCACTAGACCCACTCACAGGAAAGATGGTTCATGGCAAAAAACTGGAAGAAGCAACAACAAAATAGATTCAAATTCTAAAAGCTAAGGCTAGTGGACTGTTCAGGCCCAACAGAGAGAAGGATGAATTGACATATATCCTTGGGACTGATGAGCATCCTGGCCGAACAAGAGGCTTTGGGGCGGTTACGTGGGAGCATGGTTTCCCTCAATGGAGAGATACCTACAGAAGCCGCCAGAGAAAGAAGGATGAGGAGGCAGAGAAGCTCCACATCTTGCAATAGTATGTTCTTGATGCAAAGAGGCGAGAGGAAGAAATGGAAGCGAGAATGCAAGAGGAAGTAAAGAGGCAAGTGCAAATAGCAATGAGTTCCCAAGGGCTTACAGTAGCTCCGGGAACCAACATTGTTAGCCCCGCGAATCAGATGTTGAGAAGCAGTTGTGCTTCCACAGAGCTGCCAAAGCAAGATGGGCGTTTCCCCGTGGATGACATCGATAAAATTACAGCATGTGAGCTGCACATTCCAAATGATGATGGCACTGTGATGGTGGCTACTGGTGTTGTGGGTCCTATAGACCGTACAAAGACACCAAGAATCCATAGTGTAGTAATACCAGCTTGATATGCTTCCGTCTCAGTGGATAAAGCTGTTAGAGGTTTTGAAGATGTGCCTCTTGACATTCCTAGAGGTGATGGTTCTGCTACTGTAGGAGAAGCAGAGAAGTCATTCATTGCATGGCGTAAGCGCTACATCATTATTCTTGGGATGCCGTCGCTGCCTCCTCAAGTACCTAACCATAGGTACGGATGAAACTTAACGTCAAAACAAAAATTTTCATTAGTTTTCTATTAGCACTTAAATAACAATGTACTCATACCTCATTCTTTTCTGTACTCATACAACAGGCCAATAATCCAATCCCCAGACCAGCTTAGTGCTCCGTGCGGTGGTTACGATGGAGAAGACACGGTACCATACCCACCATCTCCAAGGCGGTCTCCACCGCCACTGCCTCCTCCCATGACGGGTGCATCCCTACCATCTCCAAGGCGGTCTCTACCACCACCACCGCCGCCGCCTCCTCAAGTGACAAACGCATCTACCAAGAAGAGAACCGCCTCGACACCTTGTCCTGCCATGACAAAGTCATCTGCCCCGCTGACAAAGATGAGGAAGAAAGCCCCTGTGCACCCAACAAGGCAAATTCCCCAAAAAATGGCTGGTGAAAAGAGTACAGAGGAACTAGATGATGCAGTCAAAGAAACGAATAGTTTATTCTTCTCAAAGATGGCCAAGGGGGCGAAGAAGCCGATGGAGCAGAAGCACTTCCACCTACCTCTAGCTGAACTAAGGCGGATGGTGGATGATGTACAAAAAAAGAGGCGGGAATCTAATAAGCCCTCGCCCCTATCTGACTATGACCGCACTCTAAGCAAGGAATATAAGAAAATGGTTAAAGCAAGGAAGGGTGTTGCACAACTCGGAGAACAAGAATTGCAATCACACTCCCCACTTGTTATTGGTAATGAATATGGATCAAACATAGACCACCTACAAATACCTCAAGATGATGGACCAGTCGACTTGGTACAACTTTGTAACTTCTATGCTACCACTTGTGGTGTCGACATTGCCGATATGGTCTTTGCAACCGCGCCGGTAGTCTCAAGTTGGGAGAAATATGAGCATGGCAGGAGTCTATGGGATCCTGAAAAACTCAATGATTTGGGGACGCAAATGTACGCCCTGAACAACTGGTACCTCGATGCGTGTGCCCAAAAAGAAGGTGCTATTTCTATCAGGGTTAGAGACAAACATTGGTTCCGGGGCAATGATGTCATGTACCTGGAGTTTTCTGAATTGCACCAATTATGTCACCTATACTCTTTAGACAAAACTATCATAAGCTGATATTGTCTGTAAGTGATTCTTTCTACTAGTTAACAATAAGTCACTACGGAAGTACTTCTATAATGTGTGTTCATTATCCTCACTATATATATGTATGCAGATTTGAGATGGGAGAGTGCAAAAAGAGAGGGTGTACCGATATTGGTTTCATTGATCCACATGTTGTATTCAAAGACCCTAAACCCCAACCAACATGGTACTTGGAGACGGTGGCCAATATCAAGATGTTCTTAGAGAAGCAACACGACAAGAAGGTTATACTCTTCCTCTATAACTTCAGGTGAGTGTTCATAATGTTGACTCTACCATATATATATATATATTGACTCTAACAAGTTAAATAATGAGTGTTATGTACCTTCGTATGCATACACACGTAGCAATCACTGGATATTGATGGAAATCGATCTAGAGATATCTTCTCTAGTCATCTGGGACACGATGAGAAAAGAGCAAAAAGAATACCAAGAAATGATAGATATTATCCATGGGTAATTGCAGTCTCTCTAGCACAACTCTATATATGTATATATCAGTCTCTCTATATGCAATAATTAATACTCCAAACATTTTTAATTTTATTGGACAGTGTTTGGAAAGAATTCATTCAGAAACACCATATGACACAACGCAAAGCGCCATTGCGTGTAAATAAACTTCGAGTAAGTACTATATTGCTCTATAAGTTCAATTTCCCTGTGTTGCTTCCTATATGTATCAATTTACCTATACCGGATCGGATACTGAATCTGTTTTTCCCTATACCGGATCGGATACTGAATCTGTTTTTCCCTATAAGTTCAATTTCCCTGTGTTGCTTCCTATATGTATCAATTTACCTATACCGGATCGGATACTCAATTTCCCTGTGTTGCTTCCTATATGTAAATAAACTTTGAGTGGATTCTGCGGCAGCCACAGGGACCAATCTATGTGGATACTATGTTTGCGAGTTTCTGAAGTTGTGCTAAAAAAGAACTAATCTAGAGTACGAAAAAGTATGTATCTAAATACTACTACTTTTTCTTGATTTATCATTATTATTGATATATATACTAATAATATTTCTTTAACTCAAATTGTAGACTAAAAATTTGAAAGGGAAAACCCTGCAAACACACCATCTCAAAGCAATGCAAGAGACGATAGCAGGATTTCTTAATGAACATGTCTTAAAGCCCGGCGCCGAGTTCTACTTTAACCCCGATGAACAATGGCTTCAAAAAATTAGGGTCATGATAACTTTATTTTGAATTTAATGGGTCATGACAACTTATTATCGGATCCAAAGAGCAGACATGATGATGAAAGTCAGACATGATGATGAAGATATACAATGCAAGCTTGTATTATATATGGTGCATAAATTGTTTGTATATACTTTCTTTTTAGTCGGGTTACTTGCGTACATTGCTCGAAACCAAACTTTACTATACACATGTGTATGCATATATTATTCGTAGGGCAAAAATCGTATACAAAAACTTATTTTAAAATCAAAATGAATTATGAATTGAAATGAAAAAGAAAAAGAAAAAAAAGAGGATTTTTACTCCTGGTTGGTAATACCAACCGGGAGTAAAGGTGTCTGCAAGGCCACAGGCCCAGCTGACTCTTTACTCCCGGTTGGTATTATCAACCGGGAGTAAAAGTCCCCCTTTACTCCCGGTTCCGAAAGTTTTACTCCCGAAAACGTACTCCCGGTTGGGCAACCGGGAGTGAAAGGGGTTACCAACCGGGAGTATATGTCACGCTCGGTGGAGACAGCTCAAGTTTACATATATATGTTTGTCTAATCTAATGATATAAAACAGTTGCAACCATGCATGTAATATAATGGTCCGAATTAAACAATCAGCCAATTTCTTTCCCTACACAATCCTGTAACTTAGATATTCCAAGTTGGACAGTATATAAAAAATTAGTATTGGCACTCTCCCATGGATTTGTCTGCAGCTGCCCCTCTAGTAGATTGCTGCCAAGCATTTCCCAAAAGATTGAAATCTAGCAAGAGATATTCCAACGGGCCAAGGCTACGCAAGTGGCCGTATTCTTAAATGGCAGGATAAGGATTCTAACACGTGAAAAATTATCTGGATGGTACGAAACCATCACATGTTTCTCTTCTGGCAAGCCGTGTAGCAAAAGGATCGAGATAAGAGAGTTGACATGGATCTGTCTGCAGCTGCACCTCTAGATTGCTGCCAAGCAATTGAGAATGTTACAAGTTGCCTATTGAAATCTGGCAAGAGATATTTGAATGGGCCAAGGCTACACAAAGTTGCCGCATTTTTTTAATTGCATTGCAGGATAAGGATTCTACACGTGAACAATGGTCTGGATGAAGTGGAAGGGACGGTTTAAGCGGAAATCTTCCCGTCCGACTTGTGGGACGGGAGTCTCCCGCCGATCACTGCAAATGTCGTCTTGGGCCTTGTCTTGACGGCATCGGTGAAGACCCGCATGAATTCGCGGCTGCGCCAACGTCCGTACTCAAGCACGATGCGCTTCTTTTTTCTTCTTCTTCCATGCTTCTATTTTTTATTTTCCCGGTGTTTTTTCATATTTTAATATTTACATCCTTCTTTTATTTCTTTTTGTTTAGTGAAATTAATTATTTTCTTTGTTTCCTATTCTATTTGATGTTATATTTTTCTGTTTACCTTTATTTTCTTCTGTTTTTTCCTCTATATTTTGTTTTATTTTCCCTGTAGATTTTCTTTTATCAAAATTTTCCATCTTTTCAATTTGCTCCAATTATTTTTCCTTTTTATCATTTTCATGTTTTTTTCTATTTTCTGTATTTGATGCATGATAATCACGTATTGTATATGAGATGTTTTATGATGTATTTTGTTTATTCACAACATATTTTTTATTTCTTCTTCTTCCTCTTTCCTTTTATTTTTCGGTGTATTTTCTTATTTTCATTTCATTTATATTTTAATTTTCAATTGATTTTATTTTTTATTTTCACGTTCTACTTCTATATTTTTTATATTCCATGATATAAATAAGATGTCCATATATATGTTTATTTTTTATAACTCAAGAATAATCATGTGTTTTTCCTTTCTTCTAGTTCTTTCCCCTTTTGATAAGATTAAAGGGAGTTGACATGGATCTAGTAGGTTGCACGTTCTACATACATCCGGATCTTAACCCACTTGCATGCACGCACATGGAAACCTTCTAGATCGATTGACAATAATTACTAATACGTAGGAAATTTGCAAAGACAGTCTGGTTCTTGGCAAGTTTTAGGCGTCAGATCGATTTTGCATACTCACCCTACGGTTGTTGGGACTGAATTGATGTTTAAGATTTTTAAAGTGAAAACGGATGGGCTGGATGGAAAAAAACATAGCCAATTTCTCACGCTGAAGACAGCTCTAGTTTACATGTATATGTTTGTGCCTCATATAAAACAGTTGCAACCAAGCATGTAATGGTCTTAAACAATCAGCCAATTTTTTCCTACACAAACATGCAACTTGTTCAGCATATAAAAAAAATTAGTATTGGTACATGGATCTGTCTGCAGCTGCACCTCTAGATTGCTGCCAAGCAATTGAAAATTACAAGTTGTCGTATTGAAATCGAGCAAGAGATTCCAACGGGCCAAAGGCTACACAAGTTGCTGTATTTTTTCTTTTAATTGTAGGATAAGGGTTCTACATACACGTGAAAAATGGTCTGGATGAAATGAATGGGACGCTTTTAGAGTGGCAACACACGGGTCACATGTATAGGCGACAAGATGGGCTGGGCTAAATGGCTAGCATGAGGTTCATAATTTTGGCCAGACACTAAGCACACCCCAGCACAAAGCCTATAGTGCTCAGGTTGGACAGTCGTGGTGCCCAGCATGGGGCTTGCCACTGGCCCATTGGACAGCATGAGCACGACTCGATTAAAGGGCAACCTAATAACAGCCCAATACCCTCATCCAATATAAAACAAGCACCGGCTTCCCCATCCCCAAAACCAAACCCTAAATGTGACTTATTTCAAATCTTGCATTCCACAGTCATTAGCCTCACCACTGACAGAGTCTCATCTTAGACCCACTCAACCTTCTTATTCTCCAAATCAAAAGTAGGCCTTGACAGGGTTTAACAACAATGGCACCCTCTAGGGCCCATGTGTGGCATCGGCTACACCACCTAAGCCGCACCCATGGTGGTGGTAGAAAGGCCCCGTAGCTCACGTGTGGCTTCGGACACTAGCCCACTACGCCCCAGGGTTATTTTACTCACAGTTATTTTGGAACTAAGTGATAGAGCATTGCTGCTGGTTCATGGCTTCTACCAGTTAAAGCCTGGCCTCAACCGGCTTTTGTAGACTTTTTTGGATGAAATAAATCATATCTTTTTCACATGAGAGCTATATAAAATTTCGGAAAAAAAACACCTATCATCCAAAGCTGGAGCTAATTTTACGCTATTCTTTTTATTTAAGATGAAATACTTTTTCTTAAGGTATAATATTTTTCTGTGCGAAACTAAACCTTTTTCAGTATGGAAAGTTTCATAAATGTTAAATTAGAACAACTTGAGTTATAGAAATGCCGGGGTGTACCATTAGATGTTATCACATTATCGAAGAGCAAGGTATATAGGTTAGCTTGCCCAAATATTTTCAAAAAACACACTACACCACAATCTGACCACATGGAAATGCGACAAGTGGGGTCATATCTTTCATTTAGGTGTGACAATAGTCTGCCGATCCTTCTTTCAGCTTTAATCTTCTTCGTGTGCTAGCCATAGGGAAATTGCCAGTTTATTGAACACTGCAATCTTGAGCATCTTGGGAGTTTACTTCACTTGAGATATCTTGGGCTAAGAGGTACTAACATTAATGAGCTTCTGAGACAAATAGGGGATCTGAAATTTCTGCAGACAGTTGACGAGCATTCTCCTGCTAAGAAAGTTCGTGTGCCTCTGTGCTCATGTCCCTGAAGGACCTGAGGATACGTTCCTGTAGCGGTGATAAGTCCAGCGTTCAGAGTTTTGTGAAGGAGCTCAGCAGTCTGCGAGAACTAAGGGTGCTCGAGATCACAATTGACATGACAGATGAGGCCACGCAGAGACATTTTGTGGAGTCTCTAATAAGCAATCTGCAGTCTGCAGAAGATCGATCAGGCATCTAAGCCTATCGGAACATGTTACAGATACAGATACAAATACAAACATGCGGGAAGCAACAGAGTTTGAGCTCCCACGGCATATCTGTTACCTGTGTTCGAGCCGCATCATCCGGTTCACTAGGCTGCCGTCGTCATGTATCAATCCCTCGTGTCTTCACAGCCTCTCCAACATGAGCCTGCGTCTGGCTACCTTGGACGCAGAGGATCTGAAACTCCTTGGTAGGTTGACGGAGCTGTGGACCTCTGTTGCCTCTCGTTGTCTACGTAGTCCACTCTAACAGTGAGTGATTTCGATGCCCGTGACGGCTTCTTTCCGAACCTGAGGACGTTTTGGATGGCGTATTCGATGCTCCAGTTCAAGGTTTTGGGATTCATTTACAGCAAAAATTCGGAGCCCGCCGAATTAGACGAAATTCAGAATATTCGGACCGGTATCCACGGTAAATTTGAATGAAATTTGAGCAAATTTAAACAAATTTGAACCAAACATTCCCAAACCGTCAAACATGCCAATGGGCATGGAGAGCGTGCTTGCAGCGACGACGCAGAAGGCGTAGGCGAAGGAAAGGGCGGCGACGGCGCAGTGGTGGCTGCATCGAAGCGACGGCGCAGCACAGCAGTGATGTCGCAGTGGCGGATGCCGAGGAGCGGCCATGGCGCGGGCGCGAGCGTCGTCAAGCAGCGGCCATGCCACGAGCTCGGTCGCCGGCTCTTGCTGTGGCGAAAGAGTGGCAACCACGCTGGCGCTAACGACGGGAAGCAGCGGCGGCGGCTCCTTGGCGGCGGGCGGCGGCTCGCAAGGAAAGGAAACACGCCGCTGGAGCGGGCCTGGAGCCGCGTTTCAGGGTTGCACCCATGGGGGAGTGCTGGTGGGCTGCTTGTAAGACAATAGAATGGGCTGAGAATTTGAATTAGGGCGAAATAATTTGAGCGGTTCAATGTTATTTCGGGCCAGGCCGAACTGGACGAAATTCGCTGAAATTCGGCCCATTCGGTCCGAATCCCAAATCCTTGCTCCAGTTCTTCCGGCACAACCTGGATGAACCAAGTGTTTCACTTCACATATGGAATGGAACTGATGCTATGCCCTATGGTCATACTACAAGAAATGACAGTTTCAGCGTGTCATGTACTCATGTGCTGTGATGCCAAAGCTTGAAATACTTACTGTCTCTTTGTGAGGGCCTCCGAGGATGGCAATGGTGACTTCGAGAACATCGGCCCGGAATATGCCTCCCCTCCCTTCGCAAACTTCGGGTGTCTATTGACTCTGGGCGTGCATCGGCTGCAGAGGTGGATGAAGCAGTGGTTGCACTGAAAAACACAGCGGACGGACATCCCAACCATCTCGGCTTTGGAAGTGCAGAGGCGTAAGGGTGGAGACCAAGCGGTCTCAGTTTTCCTGGACCCAGAGGTACGACGATTATTGCCATCCTGCCAATTATTTCTTTTTGATAATTTGTAGGTTTTACTGCAAATTATATGCTGATGTTATTTCGTTTCTCCTTGTCGTATTTAGGGACAAGGGCAGATATCGTTCTGTCAAGACTGCTAGAACAATGCAATGCAACTCCTCGCCAAGTAACAATTTATGGCAGGTGGTAGTTTAGCAACCGGACTGTCTCGTCTTGATAACCAATTCTTTCTCTCACCTTATATTCTATCTCCAAATAGTACTTGCTAAGTCCCAAATATATGTGCCTCCACTCAATACTACTGTACTTCACCCATTCTAAATTGTAATTCATTCATGCTTTTCTTAGATATACATAGGTTTTACTATGTATATAAACATAATGTAAATCTAGGTGCATACTAAAATATATATATATATATATATATATATATATATATATATATACCAAGAAATTCCAAAACAACTTACATTTGGATCGGAAGGAGTACTAGCCATGACAGATAGGTGATTTGTTTAGATGGGTGTTAAGGTAAACTAAATGTTCTTTTGGAAATCGCACCTGGAGAACATTAGTGTCTGGATGCTGCACCTTTCTTGATAATTTGTAGACTTCACAAGAAGTTGTATTTCCTGTTTCAGGCATGGGCATGTTTGCTTTCTCAACCAAAAGATGCATGAGAAACTGAGCAAAGAATTCCGGAGCTGGTCCTCGTCGTTGTTGGTCAGAGTTGTTTGTCTTTGTTGATGGAATCTGTGATGTCTACGGTGGGTTAAATTATATCCCACAAACCAGAGATCCGCTATAATCTATAAAGTGGCCTGAGTGCACATGACATTGGTTTCCCTGCGATTAAATTACATCCAACCCGGCAGAGATCCGTTATTAGCGCTGAAGCAGCGTGCATGCACATGACATTGATTCCCTAAACCCTACTTGAAGTGTGTGTGTGTGTGTGTGTGTGTATATATATATATATATATATATATATATATATATATATATATATATATATATATATATATATATATATATATTAGTATCATAATATCAATGTACCATTCCAGCAATGGAATCATGATGAGGCCATTATCGTTAGTTTCATAAAGCCTGCAAGTTCTCAGTCCTGTTCAGGGCCTGTTTGGATTGTAGGAATTACAAAGGAATTTTAAAGGAATGCAGTTCCTCTATTTTGACGACGTCATGTGCCGTTTGGAACAAAGGAATCAACCTCGCCGTTCCTCTGGAAAGGAACGCTTCCATTCACAAAACGCAGGAAAGAAAAAATCCACTCTGATCCAAAGTTTTCGCGGATGCCCGAGACAGACTCGCATGTCGAGGTTATGAAGCCGGTAGAATCAAATGTTTTATGCCTCTTCTTACCTTTCCAAAGTGGTCAACTGCTCATCTTCTTGCTTGAGCTCATGGCCATCCTTCCATGGCCGACCTGGCACCAGGCTAGTGTGCGGGAGGGAGGGGGGCGCGGGTGGCTGACAAGCTAGTGGCAGTGTTGGGCGATGACCGCGCGAGGCGCAGTGGCTGCCAGAGGGGCGACGACGGCAGCGGCGCAGGAACCAAGAGAGAGAGACTATGAGATGGAAGAGAACCAGATGAAAACGAGAACGCAAACGAGTGGATGAGAGTCGTTCTGAACTTTGGTCAAATAACCATAGATACTAGGCCCCACATGTAAGTGAGAGCGTGAGGGGATAGAAGACCAATGCCATCAAGGTGCTAGAGCCTAGAGGATTTCGTATGTACTTTTATTTAAATTAAAAACATGCCCGTGTGGCAGATTAATTGACAAACATAGAATCCTAAAGAAATATTTCCAATGATTATAAATCAAATTTATATATTTTTTGTCCTGACACACATAGTACCTGTCGAAGTAGAAATCACATATGTTTATTTGTTGATTAAATGTTTACATTGTAATGACAATATTTGAATAATAAAACAAGTGTTCTTTTCTTTTTTTTTTTTGAAGTGATCAGTGTTCATATCTTTTAATCATATCTCATGTTTTGGAATCCTGTGCTATAATTCCTGTGTTCCAAACACCCCAATCTATATTTTCCTGTGTTTTTCATTTCCTCTGTTTTCCCATAACACCTATATCCTATTCATGTGTTTTTTTTCCTTTCCTCTGTTTTCTATTCCTTTGTTCTAAACAGGCCCTCAATGGATATTGAGCTCATTGGTTTGTGATTCGGATTGCTGTAGTTTATGTGCTACCGATGAGCTTTTACCCATTTTATTCATTCATGTAATGTGCATTTCTTAATAGAAGGGTCTGAATGAACGATCATGGTGAGTTTTCTTTCTTTCTTGCCCCAACGCAGTCGTGATGGTAAACACAAGATAGTTGATCAATTAGGTAACAAGCTAGGAAGAAAAATTCGGCTGCAAGTGGTAGCCCAAACAATCTTTCCGAGCTGAGTCGTCAAAAAACTGTGTTCACATAAAGTTCAGTGAAATACCAAAGTACTAAATTTTCGTGGGATTCAGGCCTTCAGAGCAGGCCTTCGCCCGCAAGGGGCTATTGTTGGGGATTTGAACTCAGACAAATGCAATCCTTGAAGCTTAATCTATCATTCTCAGACTAATGATTTCTTTATTAAGTGCTCGCCTCTCAGTATTGTCTTCTCCTAGCAAAACCGAAGAAGACTTAATATTCCGTGACAGGAAGTATGCGAATGAGCTGAGTTACTTCATAGAAGAACGAAGACAAAGAATGAAGGACGAAGACAACTAATCCACTTCGCTGTCAAACGAAGGCAAAAGCAAGCAAAGGAGAATTAATTTGGCTTCAGGTTACGAAGACTCATCACCGATGATCCTTCTTCTGGAGTTTTCTTAGAACAAGCTGAACTATTGTATCGAAGATATAGTGACAAATTTGCCCTTAAACACAAAAGGGGTTGTAATAAGTAATAGCATTAGGGGTATTTTAGACATTGTAGTAGGATTAACGAAGGCTTAGACCTTTATAAATACCCCCCGACATGTACTGTACATGGACATGAAGTGAATACTCAATTGAGTTTAGTCTATCTCACGCGATGCTTGTGTGATCACTTTCACCCAGAGCACCCCTAAGGCCGTACACTAAATGGGGGATCAAATGAGCCCACCAAGGAAACGACCGAACTGCCTTTCCCCTAGGGATCGCCTGATGCATTGCACCCATAGACGGTGGATCCAACGCCCAAGATGCCCCCTGGCTTCGGTTGATGAACCGCCTCCGAAGCTAGGGCTCCAAGGTCGGCCTAGGGGTTCGACCGAGCATGCCCCCCCCCCCCCCCCCCCACCCCACACACACACAACATTTTCTTTGGGCTTCCCTGGGCCAAAGAGATATAACTGTTTCATTCCAAGTGAAAACACCTGCAGCTCCGCATACTATTGAATGTACGTGGCAGGTTCCAATTCAGGTAGCAACGTGTCTCCCTGTTTTTCTTGCTAGCTTCTGGATGCGTGGTCCGCTATTCCTATCTAGCATCTGGACCTGTTTTCCTCAGACCAAATTTGTCTACAAATGTAATCCTGTCAGATTCAAAACTTTGTAATTTAAAACTTTCTTATGCTCCGAATTCAGAAACTTTTAACTATTATTTGTAAACTTTATATTCCTATGTTTTGAAATATGGAAATGTCAAACATGTTAGTTAAAATACAATATATCTAAAGTAAGAATCTATATAATTTATAAGCAGAGTGTTAGTATCTTTGGTATTTGAGTTGTTAAGAAAATATTTATATGTGAGGAAACATAACATATGTATTTTATTGCTCAGGCATGTTGGCATGACACATATATTTAGATGTAGATTTGACGGGGTATTTACTTTTTCTAATAATGAGATGAAAATTAAGTAATGTAAATTGTCAATCATAACAGGAGGACATCGGTAATTAAATACAACTTCAGCTCTACTTTAAATCATATCTTTGTGACAAATTTGGGTAATATAAATTAGAGTAATAAGAGCAGAAGTGGACAATTATTTTAAAAATAGAATATATCCAATATCTATTATTATTATTATTATTATTATTATTATTATTATTATTATTATTATTATTATTATCAATAGTGATTAGGTTATAACTAATTGATGGTAAGATGTTTTTGATTTTTATGGGATTTTTAGGATCTATTTTTTGTTTCCTATTAAGTCTTACGAGGATTAACATGCAGGCTCCAATAAGAACCTCTAGTTAGAATTTCTAATATTTATCCTTTTTTTCTAGTGTCATATATATTTAGATGAAATATATTTTTAAGATTTATAAACTCTTGATACAACCCTTTTTGTGTCCTCATAAATCTATAGTTTATCTTTTAACTATTAATCAATTTGCTGCAATTTTTCACATGTTAATTAAACATTCTAGTATTCTTTATCTTTTATTCAAAAATTGTCTTTTATTAAAAAGAGTCTAGGTCTTAGTAATATTATTTTTCACATAAGTTGAAACTCTGCTTGCATCCCGACACTAAACATATTGAATTTGTTACATCATAGGATTATATGTGCCTAGTATTATTTATATATCAGTGTATAAAATTAATTTAATAATATTGATATGACATAATGTTTGTGTAAGATGTATAAACTTATTTAAAATGACAGCTTATACAATTTATTATCATGGAGTATTAATATAAAGTGTTATTGCTATTGAAGGATCCAAAATATTTGGCCACTCTCCCAAAATCACCGCCAAACATAAACGAATTCATGAAACTAGTATACTCAAGCCAACCGGTGACGAGAGTACCTAGAGAGATTCCTCGGAACGGTAGAAAGCTAACTCAACAGATGGAAAACAACTCGGAGCACGAACGACCAAACTGCGAACAAAACAGAAAATCTGGGCCGAAGAAAATACACCGGAAAAACAGTAGGAAATTCGTTCGTCCACCTCACCAGCACTGGGATTGCCAACTGCGGAAAAGAACGATGGAAAAACGAAGCCGTCCGAACTGGACAGGAATGACTTCACCGACTCTGCTCGGGCAAACGAGGATCCAGCGAGAGGGAGAGAGAACGGGCGGCAGCTGGTGGCCTGGGACTGCACAGAGCCGACACAGCTCTCACCGGCGGCAATCGCTGCAGAGACCGAGCTCCTGCACGGGTCTGCACGTGCACGAACAGAGAAGAGGACTGGAGGAGAGAAGGAAATGCACGGCACCTGAACCTGCTCGACTCGATCCCGGTCAACACATGGACGCACAGGGGCAAGCGCTGCTCCAGACGAGCACGCACGGTGCTTGGCCTGCCTCCACTTGCAAGCGCTCGGCCAGGAGCCTGAACGGATGAACAGAAAAAGCAGTGCCTCTGCTAGTCACGAACAGGAAGAAGGAGCAACCAGAAAATCGAAAGAAAAACGACACCAATCTCCATGGTTCGTTCCTAAAATTTGCACAAAAGAAATTCAGCTTAGCACGAACCTATCCCTGAGAAATCATTGCCTGAGATTGATCCAAACTCTGGGAAATTCGCACCTCAAACAAGAACGGGAAAAAGGGGAAAGTAAGAACGAAAATCACACACAGTGAAGAACCAAATCACGAACACAAATTTGGAACCCGGAGGACAACAGGAGGCTTCGGGCCTCCATTCCCAAACCGAATCTTAGGTTTGATTACACACATTTGAAATTTGTGGACCTCAAGAACAAACCCTAGAAAGGGGGAAAACTAGAAGAAGTAAAATAAAAAGCTCAAGAGGTGAGGCTAAGTCGAGACATCCTCATCTTATTTATCAGCCTATTACACAATTTCACTAATGCCCTTAGATATTTTAGGGCAAATTACCTAGCCTGAGGACATTATGTCCAACCCAACATAGTCTTCTTTCGACGGCCACTGCGTCCTTCATGAGATAGCTTCGCCTTGACGCGAACAATTTGATGCCGCCAGGTGCCATCCGTTCCTCCTCGGAACCGTTGCCCGGGGTTTGAGGCCCAAACCCGGAAACCGTCCGCCCGATGATTTTGTGGCCCAAATCACCAAACCATCCGCAAGTAGCGTTCTTTATACGCGTCCCCCACAACTCGACATGCGTCATCTCTGTCCTCGACCGCCCGGCCGCCAAGTCTTTCAGAGCTTCCGCTCGACTTGCACATCGATTGTTTTAACTCGGTCAACACAGTCACTCCCATGTACACTTGCACTTGTCGATATCCCCAGATGTCAGCCATTGCGGCTGGTCACCCGGGCTCCTGGTCCCTCAGTCCAAGCCTCACGTCCACCCTTCACCGCTCCCGGTCCATCGACACAGTACGTCCCTACTTGACCTTCACCTTACCGTTGACCACTATCTTCGAGCTCCACACCTATGCACCACAAGTCAAGAGACATGTTGCACAACCCAACTCACTGTAACACCCAAATTTTAGAGATAACAAAATTGGAATAATTTAGATAATAAATAATGGCCAATTTAAAATAATAATAAAATAAATTTTGTGTTGCATTCATGCTGTTGCATATATTTTTATTGTGTGGTGTGGATTTGTTTTATTTTATTTTATTTTGGATTAGAATGTATTTTAAATATTTTTGAAAGCAAGTAAATGAAAAAAAAAGAGAAGAAGTTTACCTGCTGTGGCGGCCTGGAGAACCACCAGGGCCGGCCTGTTTTTTTTCCGCGCGGTGGGCCGAACCAGCCGGCCGCCCTTCCTCGGACTCGTGTTGGTGGGCCGGCCCGGCAGCATTGCCGCGGCCCAAGCCAGTCAAGCCCGCAGCAGCCCCTTCCCTTCCCTTGAGCCGCTGACCGATGGGCCCCACCTGTCGGTTGCTTCTTCTCCGACGCGCCGTGTTCGAGCCGGACATGAACACCGGTTCCAACCGCCCAAATCTCGTATCTTGAGATTCCTAACCGAATACGAGTATGTGAGGCTATAAATAGGTCGCATAGGATCTCTAGTTTCCGTTTTTCAACTAAAAAGCTAGGGTTGCCACGGGATTTAGGGTTCTAGGGTTGGAGCTTGGCCGGCGGGTTTTGGTGGGCGCGGTTGAGATCTTCGGGTGGATTTGGGGTCAAATTCTTCGCCTAGGTGAGTTCGTTAGCTCCTCCTCTTCCTTCCCATGTGCTTCTTTTGAGTTCTTGTGCAATTTACCGCGATTTTGAAGAGCTCCGCCGGTCGGCAATGGCGCCGCCGCCATCCTCTTGTCGCGTGTTGTGTTCGGGTGACCGTAGTTAGATTTTACCGGGTAGATGAGATCGCGTGGAGTTTCTCCACCGATTGGTGTTGATTGCGGGGCGAATAGTGATCGGGAACGGGGAAACCGAAGTTGTCCGGCGAAACCGCGGCGGCCGGCCATGGTGACCGCCGGTCGGGGTTGGGGAAGAAAGAGCCGGAGGTGCACTGTGTAGTTGCTGGTGATCGTGAACCGTCCGATTCGAAATCAACGATCGAGATTAGATCATACCCCTTCGCGGGGTAAATTTGTTAAAGAGCCCCTGCATTTTCTGGGAATCAACCCGCGGTCCAAAACGTAAAGCTGAAATTACGTTTTCGCATTTTGGAAAGCGTATTTTCTTCCGGGTTATTCAAAAATACGTTTTCAGGTATTTACAGAT
Source organism: Saccharum spontaneum (assembly GCA_022457205.1). Taxonomy (NCBI): domain Eukaryota; kingdom Viridiplantae; phylum Streptophyta; class Magnoliopsida; order Poales; family Poaceae; genus Saccharum; species Saccharum spontaneum. The sequence continues at coordinate 67,482,702 of CM039597.1, forward strand.
TTGCCACTAGAACTGTTTTGGTCATAAAATCTTCGTTTTAACTCCGATTTGATCCGTTCAAATTACGTTAGGTTCGTATTTGCGAACTCTACATGTTAGTGTAGTTTTACAGTTAGTTTTGATAATTTATTTTTCGAGTTTATAATTAAGTATTTATTTACCTATAGGAAATCTTAGAAAATTCATAACTTTCACGTTTTAACTCCGATTTTGGTGATCTTTGCGTCTGTGTGATCGTAGAAACGTGTAGAAGAGTTTTATAAACTTTTATTACTGTTTTGTTACTGTTGGTGTACTGTTCTAATTATATCTATTTGTTTGCTTCGTTTATATTTGATTGGATGCATGTATGTTGTTGATTGATGATCGAGTATAGAAGGTGAGCAGTACTTGGACGATTCGGAGTATTACTTTGAGCCAAGTCAGCAGTATTGTTTGGAGAGCTTTGATCAAGGCAAGTATAACACAGGACTATCCTTGTTACCTATTCATCAAAATTATCATACATATGCATGTGCTTACCTTGACAACCTTAGAGATTATAACTTAGTGCTTGATGCCTTGATTCCTTGTCAACCTTGGGTATGCATATGGGTAGCTATGGCTAGTGCTTAAACCAAGAACAATGATCTTGCAATATGATTAATGGATCAAGCAATCAATCGTTAAGATGGTTTAATTTTTGTTAAAAGGGGGCTAGAGCATGTGTATTATTTTTGATGCTCTAGTTACTCTCCGTAAGGACTTATCTGTATGTGATCATCCGGGATATACAGTACAGCTGTGAGGGCTATATGGCTCTGGCTTTAGTTGTTCAAGAGACCTTTTCTAGCTTGTTAGTGGTTACCTTAAATGGCGTAAGAATGGCTTGACACGTTGGGTGTAGTGCAAGCCCCTGGCCTAGTGTGTATCGGCTGCGGTTGTTGTGCCACAGGGAAGGGGGGTTCTATATCTGCCTGCCAAGTGAATCTAATGGCCCTAACTTGTTAGACGAACTCTTGAGTGGCTTTATATGGTTCTCTAGTGTTTGGGTTTGATCTCCCCACTCATTTGGTAATCATGACTCACAGTGAAAGTGTACACCTCTGCGCAGAGTTAAAAACTGGTATACTAGCCGTGCTCACGGATACGAGCGGCCTTGGAACATTTACAGATAGATGATCACCATTGTTATATTATGTTTAATTATTGTTATTTATTATTATGCTCTTGTTAATGTTATTCGTTATCATTATTGCAATTGATCATTGGTTCTTTAATGGGAAGTGGTTTATCTTGATGCTACTCAAATAAAAGCTATAAGATTAAAAGCTAACCGCAGTTAAACAGTGTCTAGCCATTTGAGCCTCATGAACCCTGTGTTATATTTGTTGAGTTCGACATGGACTCACTCTTGCTATTTCCACCATAACAGATGAAGATTATGATGAAGATTATCGTAATGAGTACTAGTCTTGGTGTCAACCAGTCAACCGTGTCCCTGTGTGGAGTTTCCGCTGGAGATTATTATTAGATATTATTATTATCGTTCAAGACTATGTCTTAAGTATTTATTCGCTATGTAATAAGCACTGTGATGATACTATGTAATTTGTCTGCTTATGTGTGCGATCATGATCTGGGGCGCACATGAGTACTTTATGCATCCTATTTTTGTCCTTAAAAATGGGTGTGACAGATTGGTATCGGAGCCGTGTTGACTGTAGGACGCAAGCCTAGTTAGAATGGTCGTTGATAGCATCCATACTTCACTTAATTCATGCTTCCTCTTTTCACCTTGTTAATTACTAAAGTTTTATGCTTCCTCTACTTTATTCTATTGCGGAAATACATTGATTCTATCTAATCAATGTCTAAATCTTGTAGATGCCTCCTCATCCCCGTCTGTCAGCTGCACCGTATGTTGCCCGTTTCAAACCCCAGGAGCCAAATGAAGAGGGTGATCAAGAGCTATCTGATGCTGAATCAAGAGTTGGTGATACACCTATGGAGGATGTAGATATGGGGTGGACTACGAAGTTTCATATCATGGTTCCTAAGGCTGATGCTTTCTTCCATGATATGTTGACAAGAACTTTGGACAACTACTACTACGACTGGGAAGCTACTTTGGAGTATCGTAGTGCAGAGTATAGTCATCCATGGATGGATTCCTATTGGAAGACGGAGTTATGGGTCAAGAAAAGGGATCCTACCACTAAGGAGCTTAAGGTGGAGTCAAAGTTCATTACCCGAGTGAGCCGGGCAACTGTGGAGACAAGCATGGAGGATGTCGCTTTCAATGCATTTGTTTACTACCATGGGCTACGCTCGGACAAGACGCTAAAGGGTGCACTTCGGCACTTTCCTTATTTCTTGCATGACAAGGGTATTTGGACCGTGCCACTTGCAGATGATTCCTCCTTGACTTTACAAGCTACGGTGGCATTAGCTCGTGAATTGGCTCTCCATGAGGTGGATTTGAAGGATGAGTTGCTGAAGGAAAAAGAACTTAAGGAGCAAGCTTATAAGGAGATTGACCAATTAAGGGCAGAGTTAGGTCGTCCTAAGATTTATGAGAAGCTTAATTAGGAAATAGGAAAAATCCCTATGTAATAAGAACGATAGTAGTTGCGAGTTAATTTCGAGTTTGGATTGTTTTAAGAGTCAGTTTGTGGTGTGAACAATTATGTGATTGATGGATTGTTATTATGATAATGTGTGATTTGGATCTTTGTAATGTGTGCTGGAGTTTTGTAGACATGCCTACAAATTCCATGGTTAAGAATATTAAGTTTGATCAAGATATAATAGTTGAATATGAGGTTAAATTGGTTTTGTCCTTTGCTGATTTTTGGATCAGTCTGGGATGTTTTAGAAATAACTTAAAATCCGTTCATGGGAAATTTAAGAAATTTTTACTGGGAATAATTAGACTTCTATATCTTTCCAATCCCACAAGAATCACCTTAATATCTATTATGAGTTAAGAGATATACCTGTTTCAAGTTGGAGTTACTGCACAGTCTGGAATTCGGGAACAGTTTCTGTTAAGTTCAGTTTTTGACCAATTTATTGACAGAATCAGAAAAAGTGTTGTGAATACGAGTTGTAGATAATTTTATAAGTTTTCCAACCATGTAAAGATCATCTGATTTGGACGTCTGTAGCTCGAGATATGACAGTTTTACTGAGTTGCTGAAATTGGAGTTCGCCCAGAAAATCAGATTTTGTTTATCTATTGTATACATCATCTCGGATTGTACTGAATTTCATCTTCTGTGTTTTGGAAACAGATGTCAGGCAGAGGTCGTGGCAGAGGTCGTGGGGGTGCTAATCCACCCGTTACTATGGAGGAACTCATGCAAACTCAGAATCAGCTGATGCAGATGTTTATGCAGCATATGCAGAACAATCCCCCTGTTGGAGGACCACCACCTGTTCAAGTAAGGGATAAGCGTGGAGAATTTTTGAAGGGACGCCCTCCAGTGTTTTCTCATGCTGCTGATCCTTTAGAAGCAGATGATTGGGTGAGGGCAGTGGAGAAACAGCTGAATATAGCCCAATGCAATGATATGGAGAAGGTGTTGTATGCATCTGGTCAGTTACAAGGGACAGCTCAGACTTGGTGGGAGTCGTACCAGGCTGCACGCCCTGACAATGCTCCTCCTATCACTTGGAATGAGTTTGTTAGAGATTTTCGGGCTCGTCATATTCCTAAAGGTATAATTGAGCTGAAGCAGGAAGAATTCAGAAACCTGAGGATGGGACAGATGAGTGTGAGTGAATATCATGACAGGTTTACCCAGTTGGCTCGCTATGCTCCCAATGAAGTTAGGGAAGATGCAGACAGGCAGCGTCTTTTCTTGAAGGGAATTTATTATGATCTTCGCTTGCAACTGAAGGGGAATAGCTATGCTAGTTTTCAAGAGCTGGTGAACAAAGCTATTGTGCTTGATAATGAGCGTAGGGAGATGGACAGAAAAAGGAAGATGAAGGTGCAAGGCTCAGGAAGTAACAACCGTCAACGCACTAATTCTCAGCATGGCTTTCATCAGAAGTTTCAGGGACCGGTTAGTTAGTGGAATCGCAATTCGAATCAAAGGTGGTCCCAAAATTGGCAAAGTAATCAGTCGCAACAGCGTTCATCATATCCACAGCGTCAGCAGTATCAACAAACTGGGCAACAGACTCCTCGCACTGGAAATCCTAATGCTATCCCCATGAAGAATAGTACTCCTAGCACTCCTATTAGATGCTTTGTCTGTGGTAAAGAGGGCCATTTGTCGTATAATTGTCCTGAGAAGCAAAACCAACAGACTCCTCAGAGCCAGAAGAGCAACCAGAGGCAATCCGGTACTGGAAGGGTGAATCACGTGTCTTCTGATACAGCTCATAATGCACCAGAAGTTATGATTGGTACGTTCAATGTACATTCCACTTCCGCAACTGTTCTTTTTGACTCTGGAGCATCTCATACATTCATATCCAATATTTTTGTTAAAATGCATAGTATACCCATGCTAGCTATGAAAGAACCTCTCTTAGTAAATTCACTTGGAGGTACCATGCAAACCAGTAATCGTTGTCTTCCAATTAGTATGGTATTAAGGGGGGTAGAGTTTAAGATAACTCCTATAGTGTTGAGAACATCTGGGATTGATGTGATATTGGGTATGGACTGGATGATGCAAAATCAGGCAGAGATTCAGTGTCAGCAGAAAGTGGTAGTTGTGACTGCGCCTAATGGAGATAAAATCAATGTGGATGTAGCAATGCAGAAGCAACCAACCGCGGTGGTGAATCAGATTGAAGATACTATTAAGGAGAATTCAGTGATTGAGGAATTTCCGGATGTCTTCCCTAATGAATTGCCAGGTATGCCACCTGACCGAGATATTGAATTTCTTATTGAATTATTACCTAGAACTGCACCTATAGCCAAACGACCATATAGGATGGGAGTAGATGAATTAGAAGAACTTAAGAAACAAATTAAAGAATTACAAGAAAAAGGTTTTATACGACCTAGTTCATCACCTTGGGGAGCACCAGTTATTTTTGTTGATAAGAAAGATGGTGGTCAGAGGATGTGTGTTGATTATCGGTCGCTAAATGAAGTAACTATCAAGAATAAGTATCCTTTGCCCTGGATTGATGACTTGTTTGATCAGTTGAGAGGTGCTTGTGTGTTTTCTAAGATTGATTTATGTTCTGGATATCATCAGTTGAAGATTCGTGCCTCTGATATTCCAAAGACAGCTTTTACTACAAGGTATGGATTGTATGAGTATACTGTTATGTCGTTTGGATTGACCAATGCACCTGCATACTTTATGTACATGATGAATAAGGTGTTCATGGAATATTTGGATAAGTTTGTGGTAGTGTTTATTGATGATATACTGGTATTTTCCAAGACAGAGGTAGAGCATGCTGAACATTTGAGGTTGGTATTGCAGAAGCTTAGAGAGCATAAACTGTATGCGAAGCGAAGTAAATGTGAGTTTTGGTTGAAGGAAGTTTCTTTTCTTGGTCATATTGTTTCTAATGGAGGTATATCAGTGGATCCAGGCAAGGTGAAGGATGTACTGAATTGGAAACCACCTACAGATGTTAGCGAGATTCGCAGTTTCCTGGGTTTAGCTGGATATTACAGACGATTCATTAAAGGGTTTTCTAAACTTGCTAAACCTATGACATCTCTGTTAGAAAAGAATGCCAAATTTGTGTGGTCTGATAAATGTCAAGCTAGTTTTGAGGAGTTGAAGAAGAGGTTGACTACAGCGCCTGTTTTGGTTTTACCAGATTTGAGTAAGAAGTTTTCCATTTATTGTGATGCTTCTCGTCAAGGTTTGGGATGTGTTCTTATGCAAGAAGGCAGAGTTGTGGCTTATGCATCTAGACAGTTGAGAAAGCATGAGTTGAATTATCCTACACATGATTTGGAGTTAGCAGCTGTTGTTCATGCTTTAAAGATTTGGAGACATTATTTGATTGGACATAAGAGTGACATATATACTAACCATAAGAGTTTGAAGTATATTTTCACTCAGTCAGATCTGAATTTGAGGCAACGCAGATGGTTAGAGTTGATTAAGGATTATGATATTGAGATACACTATCATCCTGGTAAGGCTAATGTAGTAGCTGATGCTCTTAGTAGGAAGAGTTATGCCAATGAGATAAGCACATTGTCTATGACTAGTGAGTTATGTGCTGAATTTGAATATTTGAACTTGGGAATTGTTACTAATACAATGGAATTAGTGATAGAGCCTACTTTAGAGCAAGAGATCTATAAGGGTCAATTGAAGGATGAGAAACTAAAGAAGATAGCGGAGGATATAGTGATTGGTAAGTCACCAGGCTTTAGAATGGACGATAATGGAATTTTGTGGTTTGGAAAGAGGCTGTGTGTACCTGAGGATCAAGCTATTAGACAGGCAATTCTTCGTGAAGCTCATGAGTCAGCTTATTCTATTCATCCTGATAGTACTAAGATGTATTTGGATCTTAAACAGAAATATTGGTGGGTTGGATTAAAGCGAGAGGTGGCTGAGTATGTGGCATTGTGTGATACTTGTTAGAGGGTGAAAGCAGAGCATCAGAGACCTGCTGGATTGTTGCAACCAATGAAAATCCCTGAATGGAAGTGGGAGGAAGTTGGTATGGACTTTATAGTGGGGTTACCGCGTACTCAGAGAGGTTATGATTCTATTTGGGTGATAGTGGATAGGTTGACTAAAGTTGCTCATTTTATATACCAGTCAAGACTAAATACACGGGAGTACAATTAGCTACCTTGTATATGGAAAGAATAGTATGTTTGCATGGAGTACCAAAGAAGATTGTGTCTGATCGAGGTACGCAGTTTACATCGCACTTTTGGCAAGCTGTGCATGAATCTTTAGGAACTAAATTGAATTTTAGTACAGCATATCATCCACAGACAGATGGACAGACTGAAAGGACCAACCAGGTATTAGAGGATATGTTGAGAGCCTGTGCATTGCAATATGGAACTAGTTGGGATAAGAGTTTGCCTTATGCAGAATTTTCTTACAATAATAGTTATCAACAGAGTCTTAAGATGGCACCGTTTGAAGCTTTGTATGGACGTAAGTGTAGAACTCCATTGTTTTGGGATTAGACAGGTGAATCTCAGGTGTTTGGTACAGATGTTCTTAGAAACGCAGAAGATCAAGTGCGAGTGATTCGTGAGAATTTGAGAGTGGCACAGTCTCGTCAGAAGAGTTATGCTGATAATAGGAGAAGGGATCTAGTTTTTGAGGTAGGTGATTATGTCTATTTGAAGGTGTCACCTATGAGAAGTGTGAAGAGATTTAACATGAAAGGTAAACTAGCACCAAGGTATGTTGGACCATTTAAAGTTATTGCTAGACGTGGGGAAGTTGCTTACCAATTAGAGTTGCCTGAGAATTTATCTGGGGTGCATGATGTGTTTCATGTTTCACAACTTAAGAAGTGTTTGCGGGTGCCTGAGGAGCAGATACCTTTGGAAGAGTTGACTGTTAAGGAGGATCTTACATATGAAGAGTTTCCAATTAAGATTTTAGAGACTGCTGAGAGGGTTACTCGAAGTCGGATTATTAAGATGTGCAAAGTACAGTGGAATCGATATTCAGAGGCAGAGGCAACTTGGGAAAGAGAGGATGAATTGAGGAAATCATATCCGCAGTTGTTTGAGTAAGCAGTCCAATCTCGAGGACGAGATTCTTTTAAGGGGGGTAGAATTTGTAACACCCAAATTTTAGAGATAACAAAATTGGAATAATTTAGATAATAAATAATGGACAATTTAAAATAATAATAAAATAAATTTTGTGTTGCATTCATGCTGTTGCATATATTTTTATTGTGTGGTGTGGATTTGTTTTATTTTATTTTATTTTGGATTATAATGTATTTTAAATATTTTTGAAAGCAAGTAAATGAAAAAAAAAAGAGAAGAAGTTTACCTGCTGTGGCGGCCTGGAGAACCACCAGGGCCGGCCTGTTTTTTTTTCCGCGCGGTGGGCCGAACCAGCCGGCCGCCCTTCCTCGGACTCGTGTTGGTGGGCCGGCCCGGCAGCATTGCCGCGGCCCAAGCCAGTCAAGCCCGCAGCAGCCCCTTCCCTTCCCTTGAGCCGCTGACCGATGGGCCCCACCTGTCGGTTGCTTCTTCTCAGACGCGCCGTGTTCGAGCCGGACATGAACACCGGTTCCAACCGCCCAAATCTCGTATCTTGAGATTCCTAACCGAATACGAGTATGTGAGGCTATAAATAGGTCGCATAGGATCTCTAGTTTCCGTTTTTCAACTAAAAAGCTAGGGTTGCCACGGGATTTAGGGTTCTAGGGTTGGAGCTTGGCCGGCGGGTTTTGGTGGGCGCGGTTGAGATCTTCGGGTGGATTTGGGGTCAAATTCTTCGCCTAGGTGAGTTCGTTAGCTCCTCCTCTTCCTTTCCATGTGCTTCTTTTGAGTTCTTGTGCAATTTACCGCGATTTTGAAGAGCACCGCCGGTCGGCAATGGCGCCGCCGCCATCCTCTCGTCGCGTGTTGTGTTCGGGTGACCGTAGTTAGATTTTACCGGGTAGATGAGATCGCGTGGAGCTTCTCCACCGATTGGTGTTGATTGCGGGGTGAATAGTGATCGGGAACGGGGAAACCGAAGTTGTCCGGCGAAACCGCGGCGGCCGGCCATGGTGACCGCCGGTCGGGGTTGGGGAAGAAAGAGCCGGAGGTGCACTGTGTAGTTGCTGGTGATCGTGAACCGTCCGATTCGAAATCAACGATCGAGATTAGATCATACCCCTTCGCGGGGTAAATTTGTTAAAGAGCCCCTGCATTTTCTGGGAATCAACCCACGGTCCAAAACGTAAAGCTGAAATTACGTTTTCGCATTTTGGAAAGCATATTTTCTTCCGGGTTATTCAAAAATACGTTTTCAGGTATTTACAGATTTGCCTCTAGAACTGTTTTGGTCATAAAATCTTCGTTTTAACTCCGATTTGATCCGTTCAAATTGCGTTAGGTTCGTATTTGCGAACTCTACATGTTAGTGTAGTTTTACAGTTAGTTTTGATAATTTATTTTTTGAGTTTATAATTAAGTATTTATTTACCTATAGGAAATCTTAGAAAATTCATAACTTTCACGTTTTAACTCCGATTTTGGTGATCTTTGCGTCTGTGTGATCGTAGAAACGTGTAGAAGAGTTTTATAAACTTTTATTACTGTTTTGTTACTGTTGGTGTACTGTTCTAATTATATCTATTTGTTTGCTTCGTATATGTTTGATTGGATGCATGTATGTTGTTGATTGATGATCAAGTATAGAAGGTGAGTAGTACTTGGACGATTCGGAGTATTACTTTGAGCCAAGTCAGCAGTATTGTTTGGAGAGCTTTGATCAAGGCAAGTATAACACATGACTATCCTTGTTACCTATTCATCAAAATTATCATACATATGCATGTGCTTACCTTGACAACCTTAGAGATTATAACTTAGTGCTTGATGCCTTGATTCCTTGTCAACCTTGGGTATGCATATGGGTAGCTATGGCTAGTGCTTAAACCAAGAACAATGATCTTGCAATATGATTAATGGATCAAGCAATCAATCGTTAAGATGGTTTAATTTTTGTTAAAAGGGGGCTAGAGCATGTGTATTATTTTTGATGCTCTAGTTACTCTCCGTAAGGACTTATCTGTATGTGATCATCCGGGATATACAGTACAGCTGTGAGGGCTATATGGCTCTGGCTTTAGTTGTTCAAGAGACCTTTTCTAGCTTGTTAGTGGTTACCTTAAATGTCGTAAGAATGGCTTGACACGTTGGGTGTAGTGCGAGCCCCTGGCCTAGTGTGTATAGGCTGCGGTTGTTATGCCACAGGGAAGGGGGGTTCTACATCTGCCTGCCGAGTGAATCTAATGGCCCTAACTTGTTAGACGAACTCTTGAGTGGCTTTATATGGTTCTCTAGTGTTTGGGTTTGATCTCCCCACTCATTTGGTAGTCATGACTCACAGTGAAAGTGTACACCTCTGCGCAGAGTTAAAAACTGGTATACTAGCCGTGCTCACGGATACGAGCGGCCTTGGAACATTTACAGATAGATGATCACCATTGTTATATTATGTTTAATTATTGTTATTTATTATTATGCTCTTGTTAATGTTATTCATTATCATTATTGCAATTGATCATTGGTTCTTTAATGGGAAGTGGTTTATCTTGATGCTACTCAAATGAAAGCTATAAGATTAAAAGCTAACCGCAGTTAAACAGTGTCTAGCCATTTGAGCCTCATGAACCCTGTGTTATATTTGTTGAGTTCGACATGGACTCACTCTTACTATTTCCACCATAACAGATGAAGATTATGATGAAGATTATCGTAATGAGTACTAGTCTTGGTGTCAACCAGTCAACCGTGTCCCTGTGTGGAGTTTCCGCTGGAGATTATTATTAGATATTATTATTTATCGTTCAAGACTATGTCTTAAGTATTTATTCGCTATGTAATAAGCACTGTGATGATACTATGTAATTTGTCTGCTTATGTGTGCGATCATGATCTGGGGCGCACATGAGTACTTTATGCATCCTATTTTTGTCCTTAAAAATGGGTGTGACACTCACGCCATGGTTAGTTCACAAACTCAATCCAAGACGCGAATCACATTGACAATCACTCATCACAAATCCGAACCATAAGAGCACATATCAACCTTGTGTTCGTAGCTACATGGTCTGTTAAGTGAACATTTTTACATATTTCATAAGTTGTTATCCTGATGTATACATGTAAATTTGATATACATGGTGCAATATAGCATTATAGTTATTTTATTTCATGATTATAGAAGTCTATAGTTCAAAAGTATATATGTATCATACTTTATGAATATTGAATTATTTGCTTGTAATAATATATATTACTATTATATGTAGATTGTAGAGATTTTTTGTTTATTTTTTATAATGGCAAGGTATATACGGATTCTTAAACCTCTGTCACGCTCCTGTCACATCGAAAATATAAAGATAATACCTTATATCATCTTTCACAATGACATATATGGACATGATAAACACAAACTTAGAATATTAATTTGCATTATCTTTGGTAATGGAAAAGTTAGAGGATTTTATTAAATTATCTGTCATAATGACAAAGTTGGATAATTTAGACTTGACATTATGGGTTAATTAATTAAATTATGTTTCATAATGGCTATCGCGGGAAATTAGATGCAAAGTTAGGTGGTTATTTTGAATTATTTGTTATAACAACAGCTGTGGATAATTTACATACAAATATAGGGGGTTATTTTTTAATTATCTTTGTAGTGGCAGAGGTATGTAATTTAGATACAAAATTAGGGGGTTACTTTATGTATTTGTCATAATGGTTGTGGTGGATAATTTTTTAATGAACTACAATAGATCTAATGGCTGTTATCGGTGATGATGATTAGAGTCTACCAAATCAAAGGCCAGATGTTTCTGATGATTATTGTGGGAATTTCTAGGATTTTTCTTTTTTCCTAGCGCGTTTAGTGAGAGTTAACGTTGTGCCTCCGTTAAGACCTCTAATTAGTGATAGTAAGATAACATAGGTACCAAACTACGAACAACCTTAGCTGCACGTACGTAACCATTGACTAATCCACCATTATATCGCTGCCCCGTCCCCACTTCAGTCACTGAGGTCCGCCATTGCAGCCTGCCCCAAGCCATATCACGGGCTGCATATTGCGCCAGCAGTAAAGGACAATAACGGAGGCATCCATCGAACCCACCCAGAACGTCCGCTGCCTGCAGTGGTCCGCGGAGACCTTGACTCGCGCGGCATCTGAGTCAAATCATCGGCCCCCACTAACCGGAGTCACGGGGACCATACATTTGCTGCCTCGCTCAGTGAGATGCCCGAGAAGAAACACCTGCCTCTTCATCAATCGTCTCAAGCAGGCTCACTAATGGAGCCGAATGTCGAGCTCTAAGTTTTACAAGAGCCAAGTATTTATCTATAGGAAACTTTTTTATTATTATTTTTATTTATGCTCTACGTGATCCTCCCCCACATTCAATTGATGTTTAGGCCTAGCACTGTATAGGCTTCCATGTTCTGCTTGTTGCTTGCATGAGAGCCAACTTATTCTCTCTCCTCTCTTTTTTCCTCCACATGTACCGGAAGATTCCAGTAAGTGTGTCTTGTCTTGTGCTGGGAAGGTTCATGGTTGCCCCTAATGCCTTTGCATGTGCAAGAGTGCAGATTCATTGGCTTTCAAAATTTTCAAACTATGCCCAGGCTTGAAAATTTTGATTTCCTTATGTGCCTGCAGGATTTGGCTAAAGGAGAATTCACTACAGGGAAAAGATCGACGGAGAGTGGGTAACGAAGAAAGTGAAATAGAAACTGAGGCACGAAGCGGATGTCCATCCCAACCACCCTTCTGTCTATACTACTGCTAGTTAGTAGATCGGATTGGATTCGACGTGCGTATGTGTCCCTGACAGGAGTGCATGTACGTACTCCTTTCTTCTCCTGTATATAAAAGCGTCTTCTCCTGCTGTGTGTCCACATCCACACCAACACATGATCGAGTGTTTCACTGCATGCTGTTTGTTTTCCTTAGCAATTCTGATTCTGATCAGTATCTAATTTAACTGAGCAAATTAATTAATCTACAGCGGGTTTCCTTTGTGTGCCGGGGATTCAAAACGTCCACTGCTTCTGCGTGGTGTCGTCCGCCGCAGCCGGCTCCGCGGTTGATGCCTACGGCCACGCCTGGTACTCACGCTGTACGTGTTTTTGTACATATACGGAGGAATAATAAAGGAAACTATGTTGTGATCGCGCAAGGATGGACCTTAGTTATTTTTCCACTTCATGTTAGGCTGTGTTTAGTTCACAAATTTGGAGTGCCAAAATTTACTGTAGCGACACTGTAGTATTTCGTTTGTATTTAGTAATAATTGTCCAACCGTTGACTAATTAGGATCAAAACGTTCGTCTTGCAAAGTACAACCAAACTGTGCAATTAGTTTTTGATTTTATCCACATTTAGTACTCCATGCATGTATCGCAAGTTTTATGTGATGAGAAATCTTTTTTTGCATAGTGCTCTTTTCAATGGAACTAAACACACCTTAGAGATTTATGTATGTATATATGTATGTATGTATCTCAAGAATAATAAGGAAACTATGATGCATACAAAGAGGAGGTTCTGCACTATAAATGCTGCCAATAATAGTAGGTATACAGTCAGTATTTTAATTTGTACGGAGTATACTCTTGAACACTTCTAAATTTGAAGCCTGAGATCTTAAAATGTGCCGCTACAGTCCTACTTTACTACGTGGAAACAGATCGAGTATATAACGTCAAGCTGAACACTATGCTGCAGCCTAAGCCTACTCGAACCGAGAGGAGGTGCTGTTTAAAAGGTATCCACTGTTCACTTCGATCATCCGGTAGAGTTTAAGACGTTGCTTCAACGCATAGCTGACCTCTTTATAAGCCCGACTCCCTACTCGGCAAGCCTGCGCTGGCGGAGGTTTGCGAGTGACTGCGACATGCGGACGCGCCTGCACAGCTTGATGCAGTTGGTGCGCGGCTCATTTTTTCACGCCACAGATCGTCATGGTCCATCTCTCTTTATATACGCGGGCAGTGCTAGCGTCGGGATATCTAGATGGACGGCTACGTCTTCACTTCTGTTTCCTACGCTCGGGCCAACACGCCCCCCGCCCGAGCCTGCATTTCGCATGCCCATGCTATTGCAACATGTGCAACAGCCGATCTATTTTTGCAACATCTAGATGAAATACTTGCAACATACGTTCGAAATAGCCGAAACACTTATAACGTACGTCTGAAACACATGCAAAACACGAGAAAACTGGAAAACTCGTATGTAGCCATTGCAAACATCAAAATAAAACACTTGTAACATACGTATAAAAACACTTGAAACACTTCCATATATATGCAACATCACGATATAATTTTGGAACATCCAAATGAAACATTTGCAACATGTGTCTGAAACAGATGAAACATTCGGAACATACACTCGAAACATACGTGTGTAGCCCATTGCAACATGTGCAACGTCCTTTTGAAACAATTGCAACATGTCTCTAAAACATTTGAAACATTTGAAACTTACACTTGTAACATTCATTGTATCCTGGTGTGGCCTCTTTTGCCATCTGCATCGGGCGCCACAGCCATAGTAGGAGGCGAGGCTGGAGGCTTCTACCCAGGGCCTGACGCTTCTCCTTACACAGTGGCCTCAGTGGGTAGCTAGCAGCCGAGGGTGGCAGTTGCCAAAGTACAAAGTGTTAGAGATGTATGTATTATCTCGAGAATATTAAGGAAACTATGATGCATACAAAGTGGAGGTTCTGACGGACAACTACTACAGAAGCTGGCCACAGCACCCGCCCCCACGCACAACTTGAACTGGCAGGTAGCTAGCACATCAGCCTACGGTATGTGCCTTAGTTGCAATACGTACACACTACTACAGAGAGGTCGTATTGGAGTTTTGAGTTTTTATATTATGCAAATTCCATATTCAAGTTTTTTCGCAAAAAAAATCCATATTCAAAATCATATATACGCCGATGGGAGTAGCGTTGACGGGGCGTCAACGGAGCAGCACGCTGCTGCATCTGTGTGCTCTTTGGGCCCGTTTGATGTGGAGCCAAGGATGGCTCGAGCCCGTCGGCCAGGCCGAGGCCAGCCAGAGCCTAGCTCCTGTGGGACACCCCTTTTGTTTGATTTTCTGTTCCGAATGAGCCAGCTCATGTTGGGATTGTGTTTGATTTCATGTACACATGGATAGGATGACCTTGCATCTCAGACCGGGAGGTGAGATGACGCAGCTCGTGAGGATGGAGCGAGCCTGGCCCCCAAAAAAACGACCTCCAGGAGCGTTTCCCGGGAGCCATAAGAGAGAGGATGATTTGCATCCGGGGAGGCAGGCCGCGAGCTGGGCCAAGCAAATCAAACAGGCCGAGTTATAGCTGGGGAGCTCGGGCCACCCCTTTGGCCCTATATCAAACGCGCCCTTTATGTCCTTGTTTGGGTTTGGTCATTTGATAGAGACTTGTTAGGTGCCGGTCTTCGCGGAATCATCACAAGGTTTTCAAAAGCAGCAATCATGCGTCAAGTTGTTGTTATATATACAGGAACTTTACGAGGTGTGCTACACAATAATAAATAAAAAAAGATCGCCCTCTTGGGTTAGGTGAAAACTTGCGTGGTGCAGGTTGTCATGGAAAGCAGCACAGGGTTTTAAAAGGTGCAATAATGCAGACGCAATTTCTACGAACTGACTAGCTAGGTTATCAGCGTACTGCTAGTGGCCTTACCACGGTATCTCCAGGGTTTTAAAAGGTGCAATAATGCAGACGCAATTTCTACGAACTGACTAGCTAGGTTATCAGCGTACTGCTAGTGGCCTTACCACGGTAGTCTCTGCCTTACTGCGTAGTTGCCCCCGTAAGTAATTCTTTCGTTTGTATTTGGTAATTAGTGTCCAATCATGAACTAATTAGGTTCTAAAGATTCGTCTCGTGATTTATAACCAAATTGTGTAATTAGTTATTTTTTTACCTATATTTAATACTCCATGTATGTATCTAAAGATTCGATGTGACGGGGAATCTTGTAAAATTTTTTAAATTTTGAAGGAGCTAAACACAGCCTAACACGCTGGTCGGGCTCTGTGTCTTAGCAGGACGTCGATGCAACTCATCTTCAGCTTCCTCCCACGGCAAACCTTGGTGAGTTGAAGCATTTTCATTTGGAAAATACAGACCTAGATTTTTCTTCGTGCTGAAGCAGAGATAATTTACTTATCTTTTCAAAAAAAATTTGGTTCATGTCACTGTTGTTGAACTATAAACATTTGACTCCAAATCTTTCTTTACAGATCGCTCGAACTTGAAAGTTCTTTTCCTTGTTTCAGATTGATCCCCTCCAAGACGATTATTATTTGACTGATTGATTAATCTTGGGAGCCCCCTGAGTACGGATCTGGTCACGGGTGCACTGGGCATGCTTCTCTCCAAACTGCTAGAGCTGCTCATGGAGGAGTACAAGCTGCAGAAAGCACGTCAGGGTGCAAGTCCAATCCCTCGTCGGTTCTAAATTGTAAGCCATTTCATGCTTTTATTAGATATATATAGTTTTTACTATGTGTGTAAACATAATGTAAATCTTGATGAATACCAAAATCTATATACCTACAAGTTCTGCAACAACTTACATTTCGACCAGAGGGAGTACTAACCATGACGGATAGGTGGTTTGTTTAGATGGGTGTTAAAGTAGACTAAATGATCTTTCTGCAAATTTCACATGGAGAACATTAGTGTCAAGATGTTTTGAACCTTTCTTGATAATTTGTAGACTGCACAAGAAGTTATGTCCTGTTTCACGCATGGGCATGTTTGCTTTTTCAACCAAAAGATGCAAGAGAAACTGAGCAAAGAAATCCAGAGCTGGTCCTCGTCGTTGTTGGTCACAGTTGTTTGTCTTTGTTGATGGAATCTCTGATATCTACGATGGTTTAAATAATATCCCACGAGTCACTGATCCGCTATTTTCTATAAAATGCCCTGATGAGTGCACATGACATTGGTTTCCCTGTGATTAAAGTACATCCAACCCGGCAGAGATCCGTTATTAGTGCTGAACCAGCGTGCATGCACATGACATTGATTCCCTAAACTCCACTTGTTGTATATATTATTAGTATCATATCGATGAACCGATGCAGCGGTGGAGTCACGAGAAGGTCAGAACACAGGTGCCACATAATTCTGGTCTGCGGCGAAGGCGTTTGTATATATTGTTAGTGATTCGGATTGCTGCAGTTTATGTGCTGCCGATGAGCTTTTACCCATTTTATATTGTTTCATGTCATGTGCATTTCTTAATAGAAAGGCTTGAATGCACGGTAATGGTGGATTTTGTTTCTTTCTTGCCCTGACGCAGTCGTGAAGGAGGGATGGTAGTGGCCGCAAGGATAGATAGTATATAAGTACGGCAGCGGCCACAACTAATTAATTCGATACCACTTTCGGTTTATCGATGTTGCTGCCCGACCAGTCTCCTAAGGTCCTACCTTTCACATTCTTATAGTGCTGTCGAGTTTTTGCATTTTCTCTCTTTGCCTCACTACTGTCCTACCTTTCACATTTCTAATACAGGTCGCTCTTATCCTGGCACTTCGTGAACCGTCTGCGTAAATTCCTAACACTTGGCCGTCCTCTGCATCTTTGGGCTCCCCTCGCAACTCCTCTGCAGCTGCTCCTATGGTTTCCATGGTGAGTTGAACATTTTCCATTTCGAAAATATATACTGGCCTAGATTTTCCTTTGAGCTCAAACAGTAACAATTTACCTAGCTCTCTGAAAAACAAATTTGAGGTTTATATGTCTTTGTTGTTGAGCTATAAACGTTTGATGACCTCAAATCTTTCCTTACGAATCGCTCCAACTTGAAATTTCATTTCCTTGTTTCAGTTTGATTTATGTTGCACTCACTGAGGAAACATACAACCACCTGCAGCCATGAAGATTAGTTGCATAGTGATTGACTAATCTTGAGTGGCCGTGAGTATGGACCTGGTGACGGGTCCGTTGGGCAAGCTTCCCTCCAAGCTGCTGGAGCTGCTCAAGGAGGAGTACAAGCTCCAGAAGGGCGTCAGGGTGAAAGTCCAGTCCCTCTCCCGGGAGCTCGAGTGCATGCACGCCGCCCTCCGCAGGGTGGGGGCAGTACCATGGGACCAGCTCGATGAGCAGGTCAAGATCTGGGCACGTGAGGTTAGGGAGGCTTCCTATGATATTGAAGATATACTCGACAGCTTCCTCGTGCGTGTGGACAGCCATGAGCAGGCTGATCTGAGCAGACTCAAACGCGCCATGAAGAAGATGGGAGACCTGTTCAGCAAGGGCAAGGCTCGCCGTGAAATTTCGTGTGCCATTGAAGACATCACGAAGCAACTTCAGGAGATGACAGAGCGGCATGCCAGGTATAGGGTCGATGATCTTGTGGCCAAGCCTGCTGCCACAAGTATTGATCCACGCCTTTCGGCTCTCTACACAAAAGTGTCACAGCTTGTTGGGATTGAAGAGCCAAGGGATAAGGTCATAAAAATGCTGACATCAGTAGCGGAAGACATGGAGACGAAGATAGTATCTATTGTTGGGTTTGGAGGGTTAGGCAAGACTACTCTTGCCAAAGCTGTGTATGAGAATCTTAGTCAAGATGTCCATTTCAAAGCTTTTGTTCCAGTTGGTCAGAATCCAGACTTAAACACAGTCTTAAAGGACATTCTCATTGATTTAGACAAGCAACGTTACACCTCCGAATTCAATTTGACAATATTGAAAGAAAAGCAGCTAATCGATGAACTTCAGGAATTCCTCAAGGATAAGAGGTACTCGATATCATACTCTTCTGCCTTTTAATTAAGTTACCGAAGTTGCACAATCATTTGAGAAATCTACAATATTTATATTATGAGTCTATTACGAAGTTTAATATTTCATTGTTCATTTAGTGTTGTGATCTGATCACCAGTAAAGCTTTTCCCAACGATATTCATCTTCAACACAATGTATAATTGTTTGTGTCAGCTTGAAGACTTGAGTGAGTTCTTCTGCATTTTCATGCAGCTATATGACACCTTTGTTTGTGTGCATATAGGTATTTCATTGTTATTGATGACATATGGGATGTACCTTCATGGAACATGATAAGATGTGCTCTAGACAACAACAGCTTGGGAAGCAAAATAGTCATAACTACCCGGAAGCATGATGTTGCTGAGAAAGTTGGATGTTCTTATAACATGGAACCCCTTGCACACGAGAGTTCCAAAGACTTATTCTATGGAAGATTATTTGGCTCTGAAGACAAGTGTCCCAAACAATTTGTCGAAGTTTCTGAAAAAATAATTAAGAAATGTGGAGGTGTGCCATTAGCTATCATTACCACATCAGGTTTGTTAGCGAATAAGATGGGAAATGTAAAACAGTGGAACGAGTATTGTGACTCTATTGGTTCGGGGCTTGGAAGCAATCCTGATATGGAAAATATGAGGAAAATATTATCTCTTAGCTATTATGATCTACCAGCTCATTTGAAGACATGTTTATTATATCTAAGTGTATTTCCAGAAGACTATGAGATTGGTAAGGATCGGTTGATTTGGAGGTGGATAGCTGAAGACTTTGTCCCAGCTGGAGAAGGGGGCCAAAGTTCATTTGAGCTTGGGGAGAGTTACTTCAATGATCTTGTAAATAGAAGCCTGATCCAACCAGCAAATATGGATACAGAAGGTTTGCCTACTGCATGCCGTGTGCATGATATGGTCCTCGACCTCATTTGTTCCATATCAAGAGAAGAAAGTTTTGTTGCAACCGTACTAGGTGATGCCAAGCAGAACACACCTTCTTGGGGAAGCAAGGTTCACAGGTTATCTCTGCAAAATACTACTTGGCCTACAGTGGAGATGCCGAAACTAAGGTCACTTGCTATCTTCAATGGTGATATAATTAATTCACTGCCATCCTTTTCATGTTATCCTCTTCTTCGTGTATTGGATCTAGAAGGTTGCAATCTTAAGGACCATCCAAATTTGAGTTTTGTTGGAAACTTATTTCACCTGAGGTATCTGGGGCTACGGCATACTGATTATTTTGGTGAGCTCCCATTAGAGATAGGGAAGCTACAACTTTTGCTGACATTAGACCTATGTGGAACTGGTATAAAAGAATTGCCATCGAGTATTGTTGGGCTAAGACGACTGATGTGTCTGGTTCTTAATTGGAGTATCTGTCTGCCAAATGGATTGAAGAATCTAACATCCTTAGAAGTGCTATGGGCTGCAGTTGTTGATTCTGCGCACATTGCAGAAGAGCTAGGCCATTTGACCCAACTAAGAATCCTCACGGTGATGCTAAAAATAGACGAGGAAGGTGGATGTGATGGGAGTGAGAGCATTTGCAAAGCTCTGGTCGAGTCCCTAGGAAAACTGCATAAGATCCAACAGCTAGTAGTAGACTCAGAAGTCATGGCAGTGAATCTTGATGGCTCAGTGGAGTCTCTAGGCAACCTGTCATATCTTCGAATTTGTGAAACCACTTTGTTGCCTACGTGGATTAATCCTGGATCGCTTCTGCTCCTCTCTTTTCTTGACATAACTTTGGCTCAGGTGCGAAGGGAGGACATCCAAGTCCTCGGGATGTTGCAGGCTCTTCGTGTATTAAAAGTGATCGTGTCTGGTGACAATATACAAGTGCTGGGAAGGTTCACGGTTGGCCCTGATGCCTTCCCATGTGCAACAGACTGCAGATTCTTTGATTTTCAAACAGTGCCGTCTATGTTCCCACGAGGAGCTATGCCTAGGCTTGAAAATTTTAGTTTCTGTATCCGCTCGCAGAATTTCGCTAAAGGTGAATTCACTAGCGATGACCTGGCCTTGGACCACCTCCCGTCCCTTCGAAATGTGGATGTCGGTATTTATGGTGGAGGAAATGAAAAGATCGATGAAGAGTTGGTAACGAAAGTGAAAGAGAAGCTGAGGCAAGAGGCGGATGCCCACCCCAACCACCCTTACGTGTATTGTTATTATAATTGATTGGATTGGATTCAACGTGTGGTCCCTACCTGAATGCATGTACGTACTCCTCCTCTCTTCTACTGAATGCATCTTCTACTGTTGTTAGTCCACTCGTGACTTGTTTCTTCGTATAGTTTCTAATTGGTGCAAATTATATATTCTTCAGCGGTCTTGTTTTGCTGTGCACGAGAACAACGGCTACACACGTTACATTGGGATGTGGATGAAAACATCGATCACCTGCGCTCGTGTACAAGAAGCAGCCACGCGCTGTGTTGGTGTACACGCGGCGGAGATGGACATGCTGTGATCAAGCAAGCTGTGCAACATATAAGCCGCATTCTTTACCGCTTTTGTCACTCACATTTTCTTTTTATTTCTGTCACATTTGCTTCCATTATTATTCGAATTATGTATTTTTTTCTTGTTGTTTCCCTCGTCCTCTGGTCTGTGTGTCATGTCTAATGAGGATGAGGAAGAATCATTAGCATCCTCCTCATTTTCTACACGGGATTGGAGCTCCTAGAATAATGTGATCATGGCGCTCTTTTGGTCCGCTATGTAACAAGATAAGTTCAACTGAGTACTCCTTTAGGTTCGATACTGTATTAATTCCGTCGGTATGTCTAGCACTAGCCTCTTGAGATAGACACGTCCTTCGTTGACTGTTTCTGTGATGTAATAAATAGAAGAAATAAGAGTACACAACTCAAGTGTCTGAGCAAATGTGAGAGAAAGTCGTCACTTCAACGAATTGATTCCACGCTTATCTACAATAAACAAACCAAACAGTACAGCAGTTTTTTTTTTGAGAATTACACAGTACAACGCAAACGCTCAACACGCACGCACACTAACCCATGTGAACACATGTACGCAAACCTTACCCTTATGAGCATCTCCGAAGGGCTGAGCAGACAGATCTCGAAATTCATGAAGTCACCACTGGCACCTCGCTGTCGACGGGGACGTCACCTACCACTGAAATCATAATGCCGTTAATCTTGGAATAAATTCAGGAAAATACGAGCACCCACGCCAAGTCTCGAAAAGTGCTTGAAGGATTATGCCAGGCAAATATATTGATAGAGTACATAACAGTACAACAGTTGTCCTTCCTTTAATTTAGCAAACATAATATAGGTACCAATAGCCTTAGCTGCACGTAACCATTGACTAATCCACTTCAGTCATCACGGGCTACCCCGTCCCCACTTCAGTCACTGAGGTTCGCCACTGCTGCCTGTCCCAAAGCCTTCACGGGCTGCATGTTGCGGCTGCAGTAGAGGACAATAACGGAGGCATGCATGGAACCACCCAGAACGTCCGCTGCCTGCAGTTGTCCGAGGAGACCCACGAGGCATCTGAGTCAAGTTGTCGGCCCCCACTCACCGGAGTCAGTAGAACCGCACAATTGCTGCCTCAATCGGTGAGATGCTGAAATATCGAAAACGGCGACTAGAGTAGGTTCAATGGAAGCCATAAAATTTTCGCAAAACTTTTACCCACTGTCTATAAATCATCACCAAACACGCGAAGTAAATACCGTGATGTCCACGACCCAAAAAAGTCAGTGGATGAATACAGCGGGATATCATAAAAGCAAACCGATCAGGAAGCGCTCACACCAAATCGAGGAACCGAAAATACGATACTCAACTCCTGTTGAGAAGAAGCGAAGCAAGTTTCTGAATCTAAAATATCCAAGCCAACTAGTAACGAGAGTATGTAGATAGGTTCTTTGGATCGATAGAATACCCACACAAAAGACGGAATTCAAATCGGACCACAAAAGCGCAAACCGCAGACGAAATAGCGAGCTCAGAAATTAAAGACTGGAAATCCATGGGGGCCGGAAATTCCAGGCTAAGGCCGGTTTAGATCCAAAATTTTTGGCAAAATGGCACTGTAGCGTTTTTCGTTGTTATTTGGCAAATATTGTCCAATCATGGTCTAATTAGGTTTAAAAGATTCGTTTCGTCCATTTTGTCTAAACTGTGTAATTAGTTTTATTTTTTATCTATATTTAATGCTTTATGCATGTGTCTAAAGATTCGATATAACGGGGAATCTAAAAAATTTTGCAAAATTTTCTGGAAACTAAACAGGGCCTAACAAACGAAATCAGAGAGAGAGAGACGCGGGTGGAGGAGGGGCTACTCTCTGATCCCACGCTGGACAGCTGGGCCTCTAGCCCAATCGGTGAAGCACCGAACTGCTGAGGGCGCTCGAGGACACAGACCGATACAAAGAGGGAGACGAGCGACGGAGAGAACGCAGCGACGAAAGCCGGTGCAACAGGATATCCCCACCGCTCGAGGACACCGATGCCACACACAAGAACACAGAAGGAGCGTCGGACAAAAAGCAGAGAAAAACTCCATGATTCGGTCCCAAATTTTGAAGAAAAATATCTAATAAAAGCACTAGTATTTATGGTACCGAATAAGTATCAGTAGGCTTATTGTGAAAAATGTATTTTCGTATAACAAAACTATTTTCAGATACAAATGTTTATACAACTTTTACTCGCACTTGAAATTTGATTTGCAATTTTTTGCGAGTAGACCCGTTGGGGCGGAGGAGTGGACCGAATGGTAGTGGCCGGCAGGATAGGTACGGTAGTTGGTGCAGCTGATTAATTCCACTATAATTGACCTTTCAAAAAAAAATTCCACTATTATTGAACGATGCTGCGCTGCCTCGCCAGTCTTGCTGTTGGCTGATTTAAAGTAGTAGCCCCCATCGAGCCCTTGCATTGATCCCTCCTTTTATGGGACATGTTTAGATTGCAAAAAATTTCAATCTGATGAATAGTATCATTTTCGTCTTATTTGACAAATATTGTCTAATCATGGACCAACTAGGCTCAAAAGATTCATCTCGTGATTTCCAACTAAACTGTGTAATTAGTTATTTTTTTTACCTACATTTAATACTCCATACAAACAGTTAAAAATTGATGTGATGGAGAGAGTGAAAAAACTTGGAATTTTGAGGAGAACTAAACAAGGCGCTGATTACAATCGTGTAAATACAGAGGTCCCATTAATTTCTCCTGACTACTACTATTTTATCTTTCACAATGGTATACTAGCAGTATATATAGTAGACTCTAGCTTGATTAGTATAAGACTCTCCGTCACAGAATAGTTAGATCTTCGTAGCAGTCCTCGTTTCTGAGTATATATAGTCTCTAATTGGTGCAAATTATATATTCTGCAGCGCTCTTATTTTGTTGTGCACGAGAAGAATGGTTATACACATTATATTGGCATGTGGTTGAAAACGTCGATCGCGTGCGCTCAACTACAAGCAGCAGCCACGCGCTGTGTCCGTGTACACACGGAGGAGCAGGACAAGCTGTGATCAGGCAAGCTGTGCAACACATGAGCCGTATTCTTTACCGCTTTTGTCATTCACATTTTCTTTTTATTTCTTGTACATTTGCTTCCATTATTATTTGGATTATGTAATTTTTTTTGCCCTCAGATCTGAGTGCAACGTCTAATGAGGACGAGGAAGAATCATTAGCATCCTCCTCATTTTCTACACCGATTGGAGCTCGTAAGATAATGTCATCATGGTGCTCTCTTTTGGTCGGTTATGTAACAGACAAGTTTAACCGAGTACTCCTTTAGGTTCGATACTGTATTGATTCCGTCGGTATGTCTAGCACTAGCCTCTTGAGATAGACACGTCGCTTAGTGTTAGATTTCCTGACCAAGTTTTTTTTTTGGACGTTAAACAGGAGGGGCGTACCCCTACAGGTGATTTACTGAAAGAACAAAAACAGATACAGGGGTTCAGGTAAACAGATGAACAGGGGGGCACAGGGTTTCCTGATCGAGTTCGTTCAGGGGTCCATATCCCAATTACCTCGTTCACTGTTTCCGGCAGGTTGTTGGGCCTTCCCACCGGCCTGTGAAATGCCTGCACCATCCAAGCCTTAGCCCTGAAGGCCGGTGCTCCACAGCAGGCCTAGTGAGCTGGTTGCAACTAGCAACTGAATCCTAGGCTGCAACACTTTAAACACTAAGGGCAGTGACCACTTGCCCAGTGCAACACAAAGGCCACATTCTTTACCGCTTCTGTCACTTGCATTTTATTTTTGTTTCTTCCACATTTGCTTCCTTATTATTCCAATTTCCAACATCTAACTTTTCTCATTATTTACCTCCTCCTCTGGTTTCTTTATTATGCCCAATGAGGATGTACCATTAGCATCCGCCCCACTTAATTTGGACGCACATAGAATTGGAGCTCCCGTAGAGATGATGTAATTTATTATGCTCTTCTAGTCTATTATGTGACAGAGTTTAACTGAGTATTCCGTTTTAAGTTTTGTCCGTTGTTATAGCGCGAATCTCCCAAAACATGTCAGTCGGTACCATGTAGTGGATCCAGCATTCGATTGGAGTCAGGGCCAAGCTCAAGGCATTGATGTGGTTGTATATTTTGAAGCTTGTGACAAATGGGTGACCACAGTGCGCACGCGCGTGGGAGTCCAGGTGGAGCCCAGCTTCTACCACAAATGATGTCAGTTCGTTGTCAGGGTCAACCTCTTGTTCTCTCCATGAATGTTTCTATGATGTATGCTTTATGTTATCTACGACAATGTTGGTTGTAGCCATCTATCGTGGCTTGAATAGTCAGTTTTGGTCAAAAAATATTCCTAATTTTGATATGAGGTCAGATCAAGATAAGTTTTATATCAAAATTGTGGAGTTCAAAGGGATCAAAACTTTGTAATTAACAGTTTTTTAATTTGGTATGATTTATAAGTCCAAATATATAATATAAGTTCTCATATTGGATTTAAGATGGTTAACACTATTGAATGGAGACAAAATACTAAAGTTGTAGTACTCAATGAGATCTACAACTTTGTAGTTAATAACTTTTTTATTGGGATCATTTAGTGTCAAATACCTAAATTTGGCATAGTGTTGGGTCGTTAGAGAAAATATGCAGTGCAACTGTGAGGAAACTTTGACATAAGCTAATTAAGGCCCGTTTTGGTAGTGCTCTGAGAGCCACTCCATCAACAGTTCACAGCTTCACCTACCAAATGAGGTATGGAGCGTCCTCTCCACTCCGATCCACTCCTTCTGAGAATCGTGCTCTCTAAAGCCGAAGTCATCAATGGAGCCAAAAAGGTGGCTTCAGCCTGCTCCTCTGTCTGGGTGGGTGGGCTCTCCAAGAATTGCCCTTCATCTAGGCGTGCAAATTGTGTCAGGCGGAGCAAGGGCGCCAAGCTAGAGTTGTGCGCATGGATTAAGTCATGGGGCTCAGAGTTGTGGCACGGGGTGAACAAAGTCGCGTCAAGCTGAAGTTCTGGTAGGGCACTGATGGACCTCCTGCTGCCGACGCCACTGATTACTAGGCTCTTGCCGGTGCCATACAGTACCTCATTTTTAATCGCCTAGACATTTCCTATGATGTGCAATAGATATGTCTATATATGCATGATCCCAGTGAGCCACATCTAGCCTTGATTAAGCGTGTTCTCCGCTACATCATGGGAACCCTGCACTATGGTCTACAGTTACTTTGCTCATCTACTTGTGACCTTGTTGCATACTCACATGCTGACTAGGCCAGTTCTTCGGATACTCACCATTCCACTTCAGGCTATGTAGTTTTTTTTGGGCGACAATTTGGTGTCTTGGTCTTCAAAGCACTAGCACACATTTCTCGTTGCAGTGCCGATGCCGAATATAGAGTCATTGCTAATGTTGTAGCTGAAATTTTGTGGCTTCAACAATTACTTCAGGAGCCCCATTTCTGTCCTCGGCGTTCCTTTGTGGTCTTTTGTGATAATGTCAGCGTATCCGGTGCAACATTAGCCAACCAAACATGTCGAGATTGATTTTCATTTGGTCCAGGACAAAGTTGCTATAGGGGAAATACGCATCCTTCATGTGCCATCCACCTCCCAATATGCAAATGTATTCATTAAGGGTCTTCCTACATCCATTTTTACATAATTTCGCTCTAGTTTGAATGTCTCTCCACTCCCAACTACGGGGGTGTTAGAAGATTAAGAGTTGTAGTCTCTTTATTTTCAGTTTTTCTATCTCTTTGTATCCCATTGTAATCCCTGTATAAACCCACTTATGATTAATGAAAACTGAGTTGAGTTAATCCTCCAATACAGAGAACTGGAATTGAAACAAGGAAGGGGAAGCAAACAGGGGAACAGAGAATTGCCGGAGGAGGTCTGTTTCAGTGGTAGAGAGGGATATCGTTTGATTCATACAGTTTAGCCTCCATACACGGCACTGTTGCCTTAAGAAGCCACTCACACGCGGAGACGCACTACTCGCGCACGATATTAATCCACTCCGGCCCAAACACACTGACGTTGGCCTTCCAGAACCTAGGCCTTCTTTTTGCCACCCACCCATTACTGGCTTCCAGCTTCCCGCACTTCAATTTCATCTTCCCACGTGCTACGTGTTGCGAGCAGTATCACTGACAGAATGCATCTTTTTCTGCCGTTTGTCCGATCATGTCATGAGCAGTGGTGGAGGACGAAAAAATATTGAGGTGTGGCGAAGTTGAAAGTGAAAGGGCCACAAATCTTTTGTGTTAAGAAAAAGAGCCACAAATCTACTAACCCAATTGAGTAAATATCCACAAATTAAACAAATAAGTGAACGAAGTGATGAAGTAAACAACCAATGAATAGACACAAGTGTTTTGGCCATTGGGCCTTACTGTGAACGAGTCGAACGATTTTGCTCGCCTGCTCAGCCTCCGTCGTTGCATCAGACCTGTCTGCATACTGCTTGTCTCCGTTGTTGCCTCAGACTTGTCTGCACAATGCTTGTCGTGCTTAACTGCCGACGTGGAGCCGTGGCCTCAGTTACGTTGCATCACGACATCGATGATCAGCAACGCGAATCAGAGTGGACTAGCAGAAGATTACATGAGCAGGGCTACAGGGATTAACAGTTTGCTTAATTGTTCGCCGCCCATACAACATCGGCGAATTAACGATTGGGCTGGTTTACGGGGAAAATAGTAATAACGAACAGACTGCAGGCAATACTTCTGATGCGGGCCAGCCTATATGGTCATACGCGGGCTAGCCTAGAGTCGCAGTCCACGAGGCCCAAATAACGGTTCGTTGAGTTATCTTCGTCCTCAGCGGCTCAGCGCTGTGTTTATCTTCAGACTCCTTACGACCTCATCCATGGCAGACAGCAGGCAGCAGGGGACGATTTGAAGTGGGGATTCGCAGCCGAGTCACCTTGTCCTACTGAGTCCTCCGCCCCTGGTCATGAATTGTTCGCGGAATGCATGCATTTTTCCCGTAGCATCTTTTTTAGTTGTGCACATCTACAACTGCTACAAATATTATTGGCATATGATTGAAAACATCTGCAAGCATCTACAACAAGCCCAGAGCGTCCTTCGCTGCATCTACAACCAGCCCAGGTCAACGTCTGGCCATGCCTGTACTCTTTGGAGCATATATCTGCAAAACCCAAAAAAACAAACAGCCTAGGGCGGTTTTGCCAAACAGGCCCAGGGCAGTTTTTGCTATATTCCAGCACCGCCCGCAGAAAATGGCTCAGGCCGATTTACGCCCCCAGTTTGCTAATATCTTCTCCTTGTATTTTAATATAAAATTATATATATCCTTTATATATCTCCCTGGTGAGTTGGATACACACACGTTTACTATTTTGATGTATAGTAGGAGCTATGATACCATATATATCCTGGCTTTGAGATATGCCAGCATTAAGTAATGTGTCATCTTTACACTAACAATTTCCCTCTATATAATCGAGCACAAGCATCAGGCCATTTGCGTCCCGAAACACAAGAATAGTACTTGCGAGTGTTGATACGATGAGGGCTGCTGCCATTTGCATCCTTCTCATGGTGATGTCCTGCACCCTCCTGGCACCCACCAGGGCAGCAGGTGTATATATATATATATATATATATATACACACACACACACACACATACACACGAATGAAGCTCCTTTAATTATTTATTCCATTATATATAGATATAGAGAGAGAGAGAGTAACTTCTTCTGTTGTTAATTTAAATTGACTAACATGCATGTAAATACATCTGCTGGATCCATTGAGTTTTAGTTTGGTGATCCATTGAGCCGCGTGCAAGAAAAAATGCAAAGACGAATACCAATCCAAGCTCACCAGTTTCAGGTGCACGAGCCGTCTGCACATCGCTCTTTGCTGCTGCTCCCACACTTGATGCCGTGATGACGACTGCGGCTGGCGATGGCAAGCTGCAGGCATGCTGAAGTTGGTTAGAAAATAGTATATAGCAATAACTCTCTATAGACATGTAATAGATGGACTTGCTCTTGCATGTAAGGAAAGATTGGCAATCAAACAAGACCAGAGTTGAAGTCCAAATCTTATTATTGGAGGCCTCAACGGAGGCACCACAATGATTCTCACCAAACGCATTATAAAAAGGATAATCCTAAAAATTCTCATAATAATCTTAAATATCTGGCCTTTAATTTCATAGATTATAATCATCAACCATGATAATAGCCATTAGATGTATTATAAATTATACAAAAATTACACTCCTCCTTTAATACTAAAAATATATAAGGTAACCTCCTAATCTTGCATCTAAAAACTAGAGGATCTAACTGAGGCACCACGTTAGTTCTTACCATACACGCTAGAAAAAAAAAGAAATCCTAGATATTCTTACAATAATCAGAAATATCTAGCCTTTAATTTCATAGATTCTAATCATCATCCATTATAACAGTCAATGAATCTATTATAGATTATAAAACATTACACATATCTGACATCATTAAAGATAACTTAAAATAACCACCTAAATTTGTATATAAATTACAAATTTATGCTATAATGGAAAATAAATCAGTCTAACCCACTAAATTATCATAAATTTTACCCACGGTTGTCATTATATATATATATATATATATATATATATATATATATATATATCTATCTATCTATCTATTTCTATATCCATATTCATCCTCATATCCATATCCATGTCCATATTCATATCCATATTTATATCCAAATCAATATCTATATCTATGTCTTCTATCTTCTATCTTCTATAGCAAAATAGCAGATCCCCATTAGCTTATTTTTCCTAGCAACTCCTTAAGCAACATGACCATTTTTCTTTGGACCCACTTTTCCTTCTTGCGCACCAACCACACATGCACAAAAATTATTGCACCATCGGTTCCTCTAGCACAGCGCACCATCGGTTCCTCTACCACAACAAATGCATCTAAAAGAAACTGCCACATCAAATGCATGTATAGGGAAATAAATCATTATTACTCCAATCCAGTTTAAATTACTTTGCTTCGCCTCAGCTACACCCGTCGGCCACCTCGCTCCGCCTTGACAGTGCCTTTCCCCAATCGGCAATGTCGCACCACATCGCGCCGTCTCCGGGCTTCTATCAGCTAAGTTCGCAACATCGTTCCCAGCCAGATATCGCGCTCTACCACAGCCATCTTGAGGCTTGTGCCAAGGATCGCCTGGCTATCAAAAGGAGAAGATGGACGTCTGGGCCTTAACACCACCCCCACTGGGATCCGCCTTGCTCGGCAGCGCTGCATCGCCCTACCCATTCACTCATGTGATGCGTACGGAGCTTCGGCTGCCCCAGCCCCAGCAACTGTTCAGCTAAAGCCTAATCTCGAGAGAGGAATCTTGATCTGTGTTGTTGAGCACTTGTTGCCACCAGCCATGCACACAAGGTATAACAGACCAAAAATACAAATTTCACTCATGCTCTTGACAAAACACAGAAAAAATTTCCCTATCGGCTTTGATAAAAAGACCTTGGAAATTGAGCATTTCCCTATCTGTTCGTAATATCCAAATTATTTTTCGTTGAACCGACAAAAATAAATTACAACTCAGGAAGCAGCCGAGAATGTAGTGAGCAGCTAACTTGGGCCTGGGCCAATCCAGCCTTTCAGCCCACAAAGAGATAGCGCATTGCTCTAAAAGAAGTGATGTGCTGGCCCTCGAACATCCGATGGGATAGGACTCTGATGGGCTTTAGTTTCACGTGCGTGCCTACACAGCCTGTCTAGCCCGCATACGCATCCCGCCTTCATCATGTCTGTACGACACGCTCGCAACACCCTGTCCGCCTTGAGTCGACCTGCCCCCATGCACGCACCCCACCCCCATCCGTTCACCCGCCCCGTCGTGCCCCCGACTATAGGCCCCAGCGTGCCACGCACCATGCCTATTGCACCCTAGCTCGCCGCACCCCATTCCCCTATGCGCGTGCCATGCCACCATCACTCCCCCATGGCCTGACTCCGCGAACAGTATGAAACATGTGCAACATGAAACACATGAATACAACATATATCTAAAACAGATAAAATATCTAGAACATATAGTTACAACATATGTGTGAAAAACATATGCAACATCCAGATATAACACTTGCAACTTGCAACATGAAAAACACTTGCTGCAACTGAAGATCGAAACATTTGGAACATACTGCTAAAACATATGTATGAAACATATACAACATCCAGATTAAAATGCTTGCAACATAAACATTTTGAACAAATGCTTACAACATGCCTCTAAAACAATTGCAACATATGCAACATCCCCGATCTATTTTTGGAATATCCATATGAAACAACTGCAACATACCTCTGAAACGTCTGAAACATTTGAAATATATTTTTGCAAAATAGGGGGAAGTGCTTGTGCTGGTAGATCCCGGCCATCGGGGTGGGAGCTGGAGAGTGCGACGGCACGTGAGCACCACTAGCATCTAGTAATAGAGAACATCATAGTGAGTGCTGGCACGCCCGCCGAGCGATCGCCACGGTGGAGATAGTCTACAGTGGCGGCAAGGCGCCACGTTGCTAGAGAAGGAAGGTCGCTATCGGATTGTGTTGTACGTGCCCGTGGCAAGGCGCCCCTAGACCGGAGAACATCATGGCGAGCAGCCCCGTGCTGGAGAGGGCGAGCTGCGGGTGACGTGGTGGAATCTACCGCGGCAGTCGATGGCATGGTGCGGTGGTGGAGAATGCCGCAATAGGCGAGCAAGGAAGATTGAGGAATCGATGTCCAGCAGTTTTTTTTAGAGAATCACAGGCCAGTTGTGTCGCTCCATTGCACTAGCCTGGGAAGCTGTTGTCTCAATGGCGGGACGCCCTACAGGGAGCATTTCCACGAAAAGAATGGGTGCGCCTATGTTTTTCCTTCCACTACTAACTCCCTAACACAACCACACTGTACCGCCTCCATCCTTGCACCTCTCTACCGGTCGTCTCCCTCTCCTCTCTAGCTGCAGTAATGCAGATCCAGTGAGGGAGGCTTAGATCCTTGCAGTGGATGGCTAGGACTAGAAAGCTATGGTGGGTAGGCTCGGGATGCGGCGGTGTAGGCCCAGGAGGTGGTGATGGTGTGCTTGGGATGTGGCCACACAAGAGCGGGAGCTGTTGTGCGGGCCCGGCAGGTGGTAGCGTTGTGGCTCGGCAGGGCCACGGCACGGCCTTGAGACGCGGCAGCCGTGCAGATTCCAGATGTGGCAACAGTGTGGGGCCTGGATGTGGTGGTGCAGGATGTGGCAGTGTAGGCCTGGGAGGTGGCTGCATGAGCTCAGGAGGGCGCTAGTGGCTTGAGATCTGAGTAGCACAAGGCCACACTGCCATGGTGGTAGCAGCCACCACTCACTACCCCAGATCTGGACACCAGTGCCGGTTCAAAACCTCCATCAGGGTCGGATTTTGAACCGGCACAATCAAACCGATAGTGATGAGGGATAGCTATCACTGTCAGATACTAAAAACTGACACTGTTCTGCAACTTCACTGCCGCTTTGGTATTCAACCCGGCATAGTTCAGTTCAGGCAACACTGCCAGTTTGTGGCTCAAGCTGACAGTGATACCGTGGTCATCATTGCCGGTTTATGGTTTGAGCCGACAGTGATAGCTTCAACATCATTGCCGGCTTGAGGCTCGAGCCGGCACTGTTGGCTTCATAATCACTACTGGTTCGTAGCTCAAGCCGATAGTGATGCTCGAGACATCACTGCCGGCTTGTGGCTCAACCTGGCAGAGATGCTCAAAACATCACTGTCAGCTTGTTCCTCGAGCCGGCAGTGAGAGGTTCAGCGACACTATCGGCTCGGTGCTAGTCGATGGTTATGTTTTTTTTTTGCTTTTTGTTTTATATAATTTATTTTGTATTTTTTCGTGGAATCGGTATTCGTGATTTATATTACAAATGAAACATTAGAAATCCGTCAACATTAAATATTACAAGAATGACCTTACAAAAAATGACAAGATGTATATGATCACAGGTCCATCAAGATGAGCTATTACAATAATCTATCGGCGGCAAGTTTTGCATATTCTATATTTTGCTTGGTCTCAGCCCGTCTAAGGGGGAATAACCCTTTCTTGCTACACACCTCGTCCAAGATGAAGGCTGCTAGCACATCCCGGAATGCTCAGATCTCACCTTCTAGTAGCTGGCGGTGCTTCAATTCTTTCTGCTGTCTCGGAATCAACAAATGTTAGACAAAATGTACACTAGTTTGTTTTTATTGAAATACATGAGACGGGAAGCATACACACTAGTTTATGTGAGGCTATTATTCTCCGGCCGATATAATGGTATATTGCCCACATTACGTAGAACGCGCATTCGTTGTTCCCCATCGGCTGTTGTAGGATATCCATTTCCATGCAGGAAACCTCAAACGGTTGGGTCAGGAGCCCATCCACTCGTGCCTTGACACTGTCATATAATGTGTAAAATAAAAAATATGAGAATCTGCTATGTGATTAAAAAACATGTTATTGGGTTCACTTACTCATTTAGCATTGTGAATAGGGGATTGACAAAAGAAAGTGGCTTCATCTTAGAGTCCCACACATTGATACGAGGAGGTTGAAGTTTGACATCGACGAAGATGAAATGGGAACTGCAAAGTCCTAGTTAATCAAAATCTTTTAAAAACAGCAGTGATAACCAAAATAAAGGATGAGAACACATACTCGCAATTGCAGGCTAGAAAGATGTTCTTTTTGCCCTGTTCGACAAAACCTACAGCCGTGGTCAATAGTCTGTCATATGGGCCTTGTCATACCCTGGATCGCCTTTGCATGTTTTCTCGTTTACTATCATTAGGTCCAAGAATCCAATGTGAAAAATAAAAATTTCATAGCATAATATGCAGCAACCCACCTACATAAAGCATGTGATATGTTAAAACATTGTTGAAGTGGTTTATTATAGCATCGTATTGGAACCGTACTTACAAAGTCCACAACATCATGATTTGGTTGTCAAGGTCGCGCCTCAGGATAAGAACTTAGGACAAGTTTAGGGACCTAAATGTGCAATTTAAAAATATTGAGACCTGGATGAGAACTCAGGATAAGTTCGAGGACCACCAGTGAAATTTACTCTAAAATTTGTTTTTAAGGATAACTACTTATTGAGGTGGCCTTCTTAAGAGATCCAGACTAAAGATGTATTTATAGAGCCGGTTCTTTTTTTAATTGTCTGGGCAGCTCCAGTGTTTGGTTCGAACCAAACTGACAAAGCTCAGAGGAGGCAAAGTTCGGTTCGAGTGCTCCAGTGCTGTGGGTTCGAACAGTGCAGAAGAAAACAATAAAAAATGAAGAGCTAATGGACTACGTATGCATGTGTGAGCAGCTGGCGTCCATGCTGGGCTCGGTTCTCTGAACGCAGTGGCACAGTAGAATATTTTAATCGCCTCGGTTCGCATTTTCGGCAAAGTTCGCTCTTGAGCTCTGACAGCCACGGTTCGACGCCTCCAGTATCTCGGTTTGCTTGCCACAGCCCTCGGTTCGATTTTGCATGCACACTGGAGGTGCTCTTATAAATGAGTCAACCATCACTGGAATTCACTATGGGCATTTTTCAGTGACACAGTCACTTGTTTTTTTATCTTTTTTTAACTGTGAATAATAGGGGCTGCTTTTATTGTTTTTTAGTAGACAATCGATCTCAGTGATGTAAAGTACACCTAATAATCAGCCCAACTGGTGCTGAATTTTGAAGGAACTTTCTTTCTGAGAAGTAATATAATGGATCTAAAAAGCTAGCGCAGGACCCGTGTAATCATGAATATTACTTCAGCTAATGGCTATTTTCCTGCCTAGCTAGCTCGGAATACAGAGCAAGCCAATGCAAGCGCGATCATGCATGTTGCATTGGTGGTGTGGTGTGACGAAGCGGCATGGCAATGCATGGTTGATCTTAGCCACTGTTCGCTTAAACGGTCGTTTAATCCGTTTAAACACTGTTTAAACACTAAACAGAAGTCAACCGTGTTGTTTATGCCCTAAACGGTGAATTAAACAGTTGGGCCGTTTAAACTCGTTTAAACTGTTCAATCCCGTCTAAACGGTCTAAACAAAATCAGATTAAACGTGATTAAATGAGCTAAACAACCATTTAATCCATAATTAAGTGAATTAAAGGACTACGTCTATCACAATCAACATGAAACTAATTAACATTGTAATTATATGAAGTGTTGTGGGATTTAGATTTCTTCCAACAAGATTATTTGGTAGAATATTTGATTTTTACATGTGTAAGTATTTATGGGTTCTAGCAAATTTTATTTTTACCTACATAAATATGTATATTTTATTGTTATTGTACAAAACCGTTTAGACCGTTTAACTTTGTTTAAACGGTCTAAACGCTAAACGAAGGGTGACCAACTGTTTACCGTTTAGCGTTTAGGAAAACATTGATCTTAGCTTAGCTACCTCATTGCTTTGGACGGAGCGATGATCGTGTGTCTTGAGATATATACGGATAGATGAGCATGAACGACAATCAAGTAGCTAGTATGTAGTACGAGATATATTATGCTATATGCTAAGCTTGCATTGGTAGGTAGCTAGTTGCTGATCTCCATAGATTAGCTAGTGTGACGTACGTCGGCCCGCTAGTAGGTACGTATAGCTTAATTAGCTATATACGTCTTGTTCTTGTGTGGTGCATGCAGACGGCATGCATATACACAATTACACACACGCGGCGAGCAAGAGGCCAAGAGATTGACGCTAGCTATAGCTAGCTGTGTGTTTTGTGCTGTGGCTCGATCACACGTTGCTCGATCTCTTTGTCTATATATAGGAATCCCTTTTCATTTCCAGGGAGATGGACGGACGGACGCGCGCGTGCTCCATCGTCCTCACCCTCCTCTTCGCTCCCACGCATGCAGATGCATGGGCAGGGCACAGCTAGCTAGTTGCATTGCGTGCAGTGGATCGGTTCGGACATCGGAGTAAGGGAACAATGCACGGCGGCTCTGCTGTCGATGCCTCCGCCGCCCCGCCGTCATCAGCCGCCGTCGGCTGTCTACCTGCTGACAAGAAGATGACCCAGCAGGCCCAGCAACAGCAGGCGCCGCCGGCTTCCTCCGACGACAACGACAGCAGCAACACCGACACCAACAGCAGGCGCCGGCTGGAGGGGAAGGTGGCCATCGTCACGGGCGGCGCGCGCGGGATCGGTGAGGCGATCGCGCGTCTGTTCGTGGCACACGGCGCGCGTGTGGTGATCGCGGACGTGGTGGACGACGCCGCGGGGCGGGCAGTGGCGTCGTCGCTGGGCCCGCCGGAGTGGTGCAGCTACGAGCAGTGCGACGTGTCGGTGGAGGCGGACGTGGAGCGGGCGATGCGGCGAGCGGTGGCGCGGCACGGCCGGCTGGACGTGCTGTGCAACAACGCCGGAGTGCTGGGGCGGCAGGCGCGCGGGAGCAGCAGTATCCTGACGCTGGACGCGGCGGAGTTCGAGCGGGTGGTGCGCGTCAACGCGCTGGGCGCCGCGCTGGGGATTAAACACGCGGCGAGGGCGATGATCGCGGCGGGAGAGGGCGGCGGGAGCATCGTGTCGGTGGCCAGCGTGGCGGGTGTGATGGGCGGCATGGGACCCCACGCGTACACGGCGTCCAAGCACGCGCTGGTGGGGCTCACCAAGAACGCCGCCTGCGAGCTGGGACGCCACGGCATCCGCGTCAACTGCGTCTCGCCGTTCGGGGTGGCCACGCCCATGCTGCTCCACGCATGGCGTGACAAGCTGCAGGACAAGGATGAGGAGGATGGAGCGGCGGCGGCGGGATCGGAAGCAGCTGCAGCCGCTGACGAGCAGGAGGAAAAGGATGTGGAGCGGATGGAGGAGGTGGTCCGCGGGCTGGCCACCCTCAAGCAGGGCGCCACGCTGAGGGCCAGCGACATCGCCGAGGCGGCGCTCTTCCTGGCCAGCGACGACTCCAGGTACGTGTCCGGCCACAACCTCGTCGTCGACGGCGGCGTCACCACCGCCAGGAACCTCATCGGCCTGTAATGTATGTACAGTAATTCATTCGTCCTGGTGGCGTTGGATTGGTTGGTCGGAAATTCGATCGATTCCGAATAATGGCAAACGACTGTGGTGTATGTATGATGGTATGATCGATGCATGGATGGATTGACCGAACGATCGATCGACCTGCTGCCCACCGGCCACCAGTCTACCTCCTTCTTGTTGGTTATTGCATTTGGATGGCTGATCATCGAATCGAAGTTGCTTGTTTCGAATCAGAATCATAGAAACAACAGACAATCATTGATACACGGAACGCAATGCCGCTGTCGTCTCCTCAAGCAGAGCAACGACAGGATCGGACAGCTGCCCGCCTGCCATTAGCGTGCAGTGGGTTGGTTGGTTCGGCCTGCAGCTGCAGATGGAACGAACCGACAAACAAACTGCTCGTGTCTACTATCTATCCTCACGATGATGATGAGAAGAAGCTTAGTACGTAGTTGCTTTCATGCGCCTCGAATTTGTCCTCCCATGATACGATCCGATCCGATATTCTGCTCAGCTCAAGACGAAGATGACAGTTGAGTCACTGTCAGTAGCTACCAATGCCACTACATGGTCTCCATTTAGCCACGCACAAGCTGACAAGCACAATAATAAAAAGAAAAACGCGCGCAATCATGCATGCACGCGATCCACAAGGATCTCGCTGAAATATCAAGAGATTCAGAGAGAGAGAAAGAGAGGTAGGTACTGCTACGGCACCGCAAACTCAAAGCTTTATTTACATAAATACAAAGGGATACATTATCATGCGGTATTTATAGCAGCCCTGTTTGGAACTCTTCGGTTAACAACTAGTTGCTAAACTTTAGCACGTGAGGATTCAAACAGGTGGACTAAAGCTTAGTCAAAGCCTCATTGCTTGCTAGTCCATAGAATCCAACTATCAGGGGCTAAAGTCCAAGCGCTGAGTAAAAAAGTCACCCGCACCCCCAATATCCTCCCGCACGACCTTCTGTTTGCTTCCCTCCCACAGTCGCCAGACTTTGCGAGAAAAAAATAAGCACGCGCGCAGCCTCTCGTCGCCCCTCACTGGTCGCTGCTCCCTTGGCCCCGGCCTCGGCGACCAACGGCGGCTTCTCCCCTAGCCTTGGCGGCCAGCGAGGACCTTTGCCATGTCTGCCCTCAGGCTGATGGCCGCGCGAGGCTCCTAGGTTGGCACACACGAGGACCCATGGCAAGCGGCTGCCCCCAGCCTCGATCAGCGCCTCTCCCTCTCCAGGCCCCTCGCCGTTCTTCTTCTTTCCGGCTAGCAGTGCTCTTCGACGACTGACGCCCGCGACCTCCAGCAAACCGGCCGCCACGGCCCCCCAGGCCCGTGGCCTCTAGTCGGCCGGCCACCAAGGGCCCCAACACGCGGACACCTCTAGCCAGATCCGGGAGAAGTAGAGAAGACGAGGTACCCTGGTTGCCAGTGTTGAAGATCTCCGCCCCTCCTCCCCCCCCCCCAACGAGCCTCGCCAAAGCATCGGGTACCTTTGGAAAACGAACCAGGGGCTTAACAATCTTGGTATGAGATAGTACTACTTATTAGCTAGTGGATCCAAACAGGCTCGGCTAATCACACAATAGTCCCAAGCTGATCCATCTAGCACTAGGCTGTACACTGTAACTGATGGATCGGCCAAGACATTAGGCCATCAGCTGATCCATGAACGAGGTTCTGATCCACCCATGCACTAGTGCAAGAGGCTAGAGCAAGGCAGCTAGGCAGGTGCTGGGGTGGCTGCTCGAGCCCTCGAAAAGAAAGGCCCTCTCTCCGGTTACGAGTGTGTTTGGTTTGTTGGTGAGGGAAGCCTACCTCGCATATGAGAACTGTAGAAAAGAACATCCTAGCATTGATAACTTATCGGGTAAAACCCGAACCCGAACCCGAATTATCGGGTACCCGAAATTTCGGGTAATGTTTTTTTGGGCACAAATTGGGTAGCAATTTTTAATACCCGAATTTCCAACTACCCGAATTACCCGACCCGAATTTTTCGGGTAACCCGAATGCCCAGCCTTATTGATAAGTATTGCTAATTGATGTTGCGTGATGCATGACAACACTATATAATTCTGTGCGACATTGGACTAGGCATGCGAAAGAGCCTGTAGCCTGCCAAGGCCTTAGTAGCATCTTAGGTCCTAAGTTCAACTCTTCATAGGAGTAAATTTTCTAGGATTTAACGGCGTTGTGTTTTTAGTGGAGCTAGACGCTTGTGATGACTTTGTCAATCTCAAGGATTTGTCAATCCAGCCTTTAAAGATGCTCATAGGGATTTACGTGCGTGTGTTCATAGGGGTGAGTATACGTGTATTGTGAGTGTCTGTGTTGTACCGTGTAATTCGCAAAAACATAGGACTAGGCACGTAGACTACCCTACTAGGGTGTACATTACTACACAAAGGATTTTAGGAGATAGGCTCAGATACATGCGAGTTTACGTACCATCTCTAAAAATTGTCAGATGGGCTTTACTGCTTTAGGCAAATGCCTACTTTTGATAATTATTAAAGAGGCGGGTGTTCTAACGTGGGTGGCCGGGCACCCTTGTTAATCATAGATGATTAACAGATGTCTCTCAGGGCAGTCTCAATAGGATATTAATGGTCGTTTCTATCCCTATTAAATAAGATGTCACCTAAGCACAATGCTGACATGAGAATTCAATTAATAAGGAAAGAGAAGAAGAAAAAAAGAGAGAAAACCGTGGGAGGAACCAAAGTCTTCCCCCGCAAGGAGGCAGCAAGAAACGATGATGTTGTCATTGGGAAGAAACCGGCAGTGAGCGCTCGTCGTGCCGCCGCGAGCACTTGCCCGCACCGTCGCATGCATTCTCTCTGTTTTTTTTCTCGACTCCGGCGTGCGTTCTATTGCTGTCCTGCATCATGAGGCTGGGAGAGAAGGAGAGCAGAGAAAATATCCGAGGAAGGGACAAGGAGAAAAGAAAGGCTAACATTTATTCTTCGGTTATGGTGGGTAGTTTGTATAGATGGTTTTTGCTGATAGGACTGCCCTCAAAACGGCTATTAGTAGAGGCATACTGAGGGTCTGCCTATAAAATGGAAGCAAGCAAGCAAGCGACCGAGTAACGCTGTGATGGATTGCATATGCTGATCTGCACCCCCATCAATCAACATATACAGTGCAGTAGCAAGAATCGGTTGGTGTTGGGCCAGCGGCCAGGCTGGACAGGCCGTGGCGTAGCCCAACCAAGGCCCACGCAAAAGGACGAGTGGACGATCGGCCTGCTGAAACCGCCGCAACAGGCTACAAAAGGTACCAGGCCTGCTCGGCTGCTGCTTCGCTGCATTGGGTGCATGTCAGTGGTGGTTCGTGGCTTCACCTAACGGCAGTGGTGGATAATTTTTTAATGAAATCTAATGGCTATTATCGGTGATGATGATTAGAGTCTACTAAATCAAAGGCCAAATGTTTCTGATGATTATTGTGGTAATTTGTAGAATTTATCATTTTTCCTAGCGTGTCTGGTGAGAGTTAATGTTGTGCCTCCGATGAGGCCTGTAATAGTAAGATAACATAGGTACCAAACTACCAACAGCCTTAGCTGCACGTACGTAACCATTGACTAATCCACCATTATATCGCTGCCCCGTCCCCACTTCAGTCACTGAGGTCCGCCATTGCAGCCTGCCCCAAGCCATATCTCGGGCTGCATATTGCGCCAGCAGTAGAGGACAATAACGGAGGCATCCATCGAACCCACCCAGAACGTCCGCTGCCTGCAGTGGTCCGCAGAGACCTTGACTCGTGTGGCATCTGAGTCAAATCATCGGCCCCCACTAACCGGAGTCACGGGGACCACACATTTGCTGCCTCGCTCAGTGAGATGCCCGAGAAGAAACACCTGCCTCTTCATCAATCGTCTCAAGCAGGCTCACTAATGGAGCCGAGTGTCGAACTCTAAGTTAAGTTACAGGAGCCAAGTATTTATCTATAGGAAACCTTTTTATTATTACTTTTATTTATGCTCTACGTGATCCTCCCCACATTCAATTGATGTTTAGGCCCAACACTGTATAGGCTTTCGTGTTCTGCTTGTTGCTTGCATGAGAGCAAACTTATTCTCTCTCCTCTCTTTTCTCCTCCACATGTACCCAAATATTCCAATAAGTGTGTCCTGTCTTGTGCTGGGAAGGTTCATGATTGCCCCTAATGCCTTTGCATGTGCAAGAGTGCAGATTCATTGGCTTTCAAAATTTTCAAACTATGCCAAGGCTTGAAATTTTTGATTTCCTTATGTGCCTGCAGGATTTGGCTAAAGGGGAATTCACTACAGATGGCCTGTCCATGGACCACCTCCAGTCCCTTTGGATTGTGGGTGTTTTCCTTCATGGATTGGAAAAGATCGACGGAGAGTGGGCAACTGAGGCAAGAAGCGGATGTCCACCCCAACCACCCTTCTGTCTATACTACTGCTAGTTAGGAGTGCATGTACGTACTCCTTTCTTCTCCTGTATATATATACATGCGTCTTCTCCTGCTGTGTGTCCACATCCACACCAACTCATGAACGAGTTGTTTCACTGCATGCATGTTTGCTTTCTGTAGCAGTATCTAAGTTTAAATGAGCAAATTAATTAATCTAGAGCGGGTTTTCTTTTGGGTGTGCAGGGACTTCAAAATGGTCCTCTGCATGTGCGTGGTGTCGTCCGCCGCAGCCCTGTCCGCGGTGAATGCGTACGGCCACGCCTGGTACTCACGCTGTATGTGTTGTTGTACGTATACGGAGGAATAATAAAGGAAACTGTGACGTGATCACGCAAGGATGGACCTTAGCTCTTTTTCCACTTCAAGTTAGAGATTTGTACATGTATGTATTGTATGTATCTATGTCGAGAATATTAAGGAAACTAGGATGCATAGAAAGAGGAGGGTTCTGCACGACAAATGCTGCCTATAGTATTTGTTATACAGTCAGTATTTTAATTTGTATACTCTAGAACACTGTTCTAAATTTGAAGCCTAAGATCTTAAAATGTGCCGCTACAGTCCTGCTTTACATCGATACAGAGTAGACAACGTCAAGGTGAACACTATTGCTCAAACCTACTTCAACCGAGAGGAGGTGCTGATTCTCACACGTATTGCAACATGTACAACACCCAATCTATTTTTGCGACATACGTCCGAAATAGCTGAAACACTTGCAACATACGTCTAAA
Organism: Saccharum spontaneum; assembly: GCA_022457205.1. Lineage (NCBI taxonomy): Eukaryota > Viridiplantae > Streptophyta > Magnoliopsida > Poales > Poaceae > Saccharum > Saccharum spontaneum. The sequence goes on from CM039597.1 coordinate 67,524,935, forward strand.
ACAGTTGCAAAACACTAGAAAAATTGGAAAACACATTTGTAGCCATTGCAAATATATGCAAACATGAATATAAAACACTTGCAACATACATATGAAAACATTTGAAATACTTGCCTAAATATGCAAAATCTTGATCTAATTTTGTAACGTCCAAATGAAACACTTGCAACATACGTCTGAAACAGATAAAATATTTGAAACATACACTCGAAACATACGTGTATAGCCCATTATAACATGTCCAACTTCCTTATCTACTTATACAACATCTTTATGAAATGCTTGCAACATACCTCTAAAATATTTGAAACATTTATATTGTACACTTGCAACATTCATCGTATCCTGGTGCGTCCTCCGCCGTCTACATCGGGGCGCCACTGTTGTTGCAGGAGGCAAGGCCAGAGGGCTTCCGCGCTAGGGCTCGATGCTTCTCTTTGCGCAACGGCCTCAGTGGCTAGCTGACGGCCGATGGAGCAATCGCCACGCGTGGGTGCGGCAATACCCGTGTCGTCAGGTGAAGCGGGCCGCAGAGCAGAAGCAGTAGCAAGAAGCAGCGGAGCAGCACAGTGAACCAGGGGAAGGAGCAGCGCGAGGTGACTATTGACGGTGGAGCGGGCCGAGCAAGAGCAGTGGGGTAGCCGACGGAGTAGGAGCAGGCGGGGTCACCATCAATGTGCGGAGCATGTCTCCCGTCTCCATCTCCTTTCCTTATCCAGCCGGCATAATAGAAGAGACGGACGCGAATACCATAATAAAAAACGAGCGAACGCAGAGCAGGGGTTTATTGGGCTGGCATGTAGGCGCATGAAGGGGCGTCTGGACGAAAGGATGCCCTATACGTAGCATTTCCGTTACATACGTGAACCACAAGTAGCAACGTGTCTCCCTGTTTTTCTTGCTAGCTTCTGGATGCGTGGTCCGCTATTCCGATCTAGCTTCTGGACCTATTTTCCTTAGGCCAAATTTGTCTACAAATGTAATCCTATTAGATCCAAAACTTTGTAATTTAAAAGTTTCTTATGCTCCGAATTTAGAAACATTTAACTATTATTTGTAAACTTTATATTATTATGTTTTGAAAAGAACTAAATTTAGGAACTTTGTACTGATAGGATGAAAAATTTTCGCTAAAGTTTGAGAACTTTTTATTAATACATTTAAAACTTTGTACTTCTAGATCCAAAATATATAATCATATATTAAAACTTTGAACTTCAAGCTTAAAGTATATTTTAAGCTTTGTACTTCAAGATCCAGAATTTTCACTACTACAGAATTGAACATCAGTGCCGGTTCAAAATCTCCATCAGTGCCAAAACCGGCACAACCAAAGCGGCAGGGATGAGGGGGCACATCAGTGCCTATTCTAAAACCGACAATGAAGGGGTTTCCAGAAAACCTAAGAAACGGGCAGGAAAAATAGGATTTTTTTTAATATCAGGAGAGACCCCAAATGGCAGCCACATGGTCACGCAATTTTTCAGGTGAAAAACGCCTGCTTCGCGGTTGTTAGCGCTAAAACCCTCTACCTTTGGCTTCGCGTGTTTGTCCCTAACCACTCCACCAGTAAGACGTTTGTGTCCATTTGGGATATTTCTCTTCCCCATTTTATATAGATTTGGTTTTGAAGTTAATATTTGGGATCCTAAACGAATTTAAATTTAAAAGTTATCATCTGTAAAGTTTATATAACTTTTCAAGATCTATAACTTTGGTTTTGATCATTTCTCTATCCGAGATCATTTGAAGAATTTGAATTTCAGATGTGAGGAAATTCAACCATAATTTTCCATAGATAAATGACTTCAAATGAAAAAATTATCGACTACAAATTTGCACAACTTTTCAAGATATACAACTTTTCTTTTAGGCGTTTCTCCATCCGAGGTCGTTTGAAAAATTTGAATTTTGAATTTATGAAATCAAAAATAATTTTTGGTGGATAAATAATTTCAAATGAAAAAGTTGTCAACTACAAAGTTGCATAGCTTTTTGAGGCATACAACTTCTACAAACTTATGGCTATAGAGTATTTGGATTTCTTGGTAGTAACTTCAATGAAATCTTGCAAATCAAGTAGAGACACATCATAACAATTTTAAATAAAAAATTTGTGAACTAGCAAGTTGCATAACTCTTCCAGATCTATAACTTTTGTTTTGGTCACTTCTCTATCCAAGATCCTTAACTACCACTACACGCTCACTTATGACTATACATTGTATGGACTCTTTTGGTATTATCTCTATAAAATCTTGTGGTGTATATTTGAACATCCAATCAATCATAAACCAAAAAAGTTTGAAACAAAAAGTTGTAGATCTCATTGAGTACTACCACATTGGTATAAAGTTCGTCTTCATCGGACATCATATGAGAAAGTTCTAAAGTTTTTTTCATGTAGCATATCACTACCGGTTTAAGCCATGAACCGGCAGTGATGACCCAATATCAGTGTTGGTTCATGTTTAAATCCGGCAGTGATATGAACCGACAGTGATGACCCGAGTATCCCTGCTGGTTGGTCCAATCACTGCCGATTGTAACCACAAACCAGTAGTGATGAGCCGGCACTAAAAGTCAGATCTGTAGTAAGTTCATAATCACATATTAAAAATTTTCTACTTTATAGTTCACGTCCGATTTAATAAAAAGTATGACAAAACTGATTCGTGAACAAAGTCTCTGTTGTGTTAGAAAATGAACAAAGTGAAAAAAAAAACATGCAATTTAATTCAAGTATTTTTTATTAGTTGGAAATATGAAATAGTAACTAATGCTTATGTCTCGTAAGATTCTAGCATGTACGAGAGCACGGGATGACAGACTAGTTATGGTAATCAGAATTTGTATACATCTGCTAATCAAGTCAAATTAGCCTCTATGACAACTGAAAACGACAGGACGGATTAAGGTGAGGTTAGCACAACAATGCCTATGTTGGACCAGCAGCCCGTCGGCCTTGGGCGGGGCAAAATACGGTGCTACCCAACCCAACTCAAACCCATATTACCCATTCAAGAGCTAGGCTTGCAGCATGATTGGTATCCTAGAAGGAGGCAGGCCGGGGTCGTGTAGGAGGCAATGCCGAGAGGGGAGGCATCGTGCTTGTGGCAGGAAAGAAACTGACTCCACCGAAAAATCTAGGGGGCTAAACAGGTAATTTGCTGGAGGTGGTTTATTTCCTCCACTACTGAAACATGGATTAGGAGCCTATTTGGATAGCCTGCTAGAGATGCTGTAAGCCAACAGGTAACAAGGCTGACGTGTAGGGAACATTGTCAAACCATGAGGTGCCATGCTTGATGAGCTTGTTAGCATCCCCATAGGCAGAAAATCGGTTGTGTGTTATTTATCAGCAATACTGTAAATATTGTCCTGATACTAATAAATCATTTATGTTAGTTGTTAGTTGAACAAACGATAGTATAATTATAAAATACTCTATTTTTTTATTGAAGTAATGTAACTACACATATAATTCTTTGATGAAAATATCAACATCTTGAAAAGTGAGGGCTGTTAGTTCTGACGGATGGCAATTTTGGCGTTCCTAAACAAAACAGATCGGTAAGTAAGGCTGGACGAAAAACTCGAAGCTCGTTAGCTCGCTCGGCTCGTGGCTGGCTCGGCTCAGCTCGGCTCGGCTCATTATGATAACGAGCCGAGCCGAGCCAGGATTTTAGCTCGTTAGCTATAACGAGCCAACTCGAGCTGGCTCGTGAGCCGCTCGCGAGCCAAACGAGCCGTAGTTTTAGGGAAAAAGTCATCATAACTTATATTAGTTTTGTATTACTTCATGTCTTGCACTTCACAAATGAATGATATGTTAGCTCATATGAATATTTTATTCGATTTAAGGTTATTGAATATATTATTTTTATATTATTAATATTTTTAAGCTTTAGATAAATACAAATATTATATTTTGTGTATTTTTTATACCTGGCTCGCGAGCCTAACGAGCCAGCTCGAGTTCATAACGAGCCGAACCGAGCTGGCTTTCTGGCTCGTTAAGATAACGAGCCGAGCCGAGTTGGCTCGTTATCCTAACGAGCCAGAACGAGCCGAGCTCGGCTCGTTATCCAGCCTTATCGGTAAGTGATAAGTTCACTTCAACTGTATGGAGATTACACAGTCACGTATTTGCTTGATGGTCGCTGGAGGCAGAGCATCGGAGCAAAGGGTAGTGGCCGGCAGGATAGGTAGGGTAGTGGGGGCACCTGATTCGATTCCACTCTAATTGATTGATGCAGCTGCTTTATTTAGTGCGGTCCAGCAGGACAAAGCATTCTGTACCAAGATTCGCAATTGACGCTTCATATTTTCAGTCTCATATAAAGCCTATTCATGCTTTAACATGGGGTCCTTGTCCCTCTTTTCCTGGATACTCTCCCCACAAAATGCATGATATTTGATATGCTAGTGTCCGGCTCGCTCTTATCTTGGCACTGTGTCAATGGTCTCCCTCCATGCAAACACGCTGGGTACCTTTGGAAAACGAACTCAGGGGCTTAACAATCTTGGTACGAGATAGTACTACTTATTAGCCAGTGGATCCAAACAGGCTGGGCTAATCACACAATAGTCCCAAGCTGATCCATCTAGCACTAGGCTGTACACTGTAACTGATGGATCGGCCAAGACATTAGGCCATCAGCTGATCCATGAGCGAGGTTCTGATCCACCCATGCACTAGTGCAAGAGGCTAGAGCAAAGCAGCTAGGCAGGTGCTGGGGTGGCTGCTCGAGCCCTCGAAAAGAAAGGCCCTCTCTCCGGTTACGAGTGTGTTTGGTTTGTTGGTGAGGGAAGCCTACCTCGCATATGAGAACTGTACAAAAGAACATCCTAGCATTGATAACTTATCGGGTAAAACCCGAATCCGAACCCGAATTATCGGGTATCCAAAATTTCGGTTAATGCTTTTTTGGGGCAAAAATCGGGTAGCAATTTTTAATACCCGAATTTCCAACTACCTGAATTACCCGACCCGAATTTTTCGGGTAACCCGAATGCCCAGCCTTATTGATAAGTATTGCTAATTGATGTTGGGTGATCCATGACAACACTATATAATTCTATGCGACATTGGACTAGGCATGCGAAAGAGCCTGTAGCCTGCCAAGGCCTTAGTAGCATCTTAGGTCATAAGTTCAACTCTTCGTAGGAGTAAAATTTCTAGGATGTAACGGCGTTGAGTTTTTAGTGGCAGACGATGTTCCCATCGACAGCTAGGCACTTGTGATGACTTTGTCAATCACAAGGATTTGTCAATCCAGCCTCTAAAGATGCTCATAGAGATTTACGTGCGTGTGTTCATAGGGGTGAGTATACGTGTATTGTGAGTGTCTACATTGTACCGTGTAATTCGCAAAAAGCATAGGACTAGGCATGTAGACTACCCTACTAGGGTGTACATTACTACACAAAGGATTTCAGGAGATAGGCTCAGATATATGCGAGTTTCCGTACCATCTCTAAAAATTGTCAGATGGTTTCTATCCCTATTAAATAAGATGTCACATAAGTACAATGCTGACATGACAATTCAATTAATAAGGAAAGAGAAGAAAAAAAAAGAGAGGAAACCGTGGGGCCTGCCACGCAGGGAAGCCTACCAAGCCTGCTCGCTCGCCTGCTTTGCTGCTGCTTCGCTGCGCGTGTGTTTAGTGGTGGAAAGTGGATGAAAAGTTCTAGTAACACTTTTCGTTGTTATTTGATAAATATTATCTAATCTTGAAGTAACTAGGCTCAAAAGATTCATTTCGACATTTACAGACAAACTGTGCAATTAGTTATTTTTTTACCTACATTTAATACTCTATGCATGTGTCCAAATATTTGATGTGATGAGTGGAAGAGGAAATATTTTGGGTTTGCATGAGAACTAAACAGGCCCTGCATTGGGTGCATGTCAGTGGTGGTTCGTGGCTTCAGCTAACGGCAGTGGTGGATAATTTTTTAATGAACTATAATAGATCTAATGGCTATTATCGGTAATGATGATTAGAGTCTACCAAATCAAAGGCCAAATATTTCTGATGATTATTGTGGTAATTTGAAGAATTTATCTTTTTTTCTTAGCGCGTCTGGTGAGAGTTAATGTTGTGCCTCCGTTGAGGCGTGTAATAGTAAGATAACATAGGTACCAAACTACCAACAGCCTTAGCTGCACGTACGTAACCATTGACTAATCCACCATTATATCGCAGCCCCGTCCCCACTTCAGTCACTGAGGTCCGCCATTGCAGCCTGTCCCCAAGCCATATCACGGGCTGCATATTGCGCCAGCAGTAGAGGACAATAACAGAGGCATCATGGAACCCACCCAGAACGTCCGCTGCCTGCAGTGGTCCGAGCGGACCTTGACCCGCGCAGCATCTGAGTCAAGTCATCGGCCCCCACTCACCGGAGTCACTGAGACCACACATTTGCTGCCTCGCTCAGTGAGATGCCCGAGAAGAGACACCTGCCTCTTCATCAATCGTCTAAAGCAAATCCACTAACAGAGCCAAAGTGTCGAGCTCTAAATCAAGTTACAGGAGCTAAGTATTTATCTATAGAAAACCTTTTTATTATTACTTTTATCTATGCTCTACGTTCTCTTTTCTAATCATCCTCACATTCACTTGATTGAGCCCAGCGTTGCATAGGTTTCCGTGTTTTGCTTGTTGCTCGCATGAAAGCCAATTTGTTCTCTGTCCTCTCTTTTCTCACCGAAAGATTCCAATAAGTGTGTCCTGTCTTGTGCTAGGAAGGTTCATAGTTGCCCCTCATGTCTTTCCATGTGCAACAGTGTGTAGATTAATTGGCTTTCAAAATTTTCAAACTATGCCAAGGCTTGAAATTTTTTATTTCCTTATGTGCCTGCAGGATTTGGCTAAAGGGGAATTCACTACAGATGGCCTGTCCTTGGACCAGCTCCCGGCCCTTCAGATTGTGGGTGTTTTCCTTCATGGATAGGAAAAGATCGACGGAGAGTGGGTAACGAAGAAAGTGAAAGAGAAACTGAGGCACGAAGCGGATGTCCACCCCAACCACCCTTCTGTCTATACTACTGCTAGTTAGTAGATCGAATTGGATTCGACGTGCGTATGTGTCCCTGCCAGGAGTGCAAGTACGTACTCCTTTCTTCTCCTGTATATATATACATGCGTCTTCTCCTGCTGTGTGTCCACATCCACACCAACTCATGAACGAGTTGTTTCACTGCATGCATGTTTGTTTTCTGTAGCAGTTCTGATTTCTGCTCGGCTCATTAAAAGCTCGAACTGGCTCGTTAGGCTCGCGAGCCAGTTATAAAAAATATACAAAATTTAATATTTACATTTATCAAAAACATAAAAATAGTAATAATACAAAAATAATATATCTAATAGCTTTAAATTGAATAAAATATTCGCATGAGCTAACATATCAACCATTTGCAGAGTGCAAGACATAAAGTAATACAAACATAATATAAGTTATGATGACTTTTTCTCTAAAACTATGGCTCGTTTGGCTCGCGAGCCACTCGCGAGCTAGCTCGAGTTGGCTCGTTATAGCTAACGAGCTAAAATCTTGGCTTGGTTCGGCTCGTTATGGTAACGAGCCGAACCGAGCCGAGCCGAGCCAAGCTAGCCACGAACCGAGCGAGCTAACGAGCTTCGAGTTTTTCGTCCAGCCTTATATACACACCAACACATGATCGAGTTGTTTCACTGCATGCATGTTTGTTTTCCTTAGCAATTCTGATTTCTGATCAGTATCTAATTTAACTGAGCAAATTAATTAATCTACAGCGGGTTTCCTTTTGTGTGCAGGGGATTCAAAATGGTTCTCTGCATGTGCGTGGTGTCGTCCGCCGCAGCCCTGTCCGCGGTGAATGCGTACGGCCACGCCTGGTACTCACGCTGTACGTGTGCTCTTTATGTCCTCTTTATAAATCTACTGCGGGTTTCCTTTTGAGTTTAAGACGTTTGCTTCAACGCATAGCTGACCTCTTTATAAGCCCGACTCCCTTCCTGGGCGAGCCTGCGCTGGCGGAGGTTTGCGAGTGACTGCGACATGCGCGCGCGGGCGGACGTGAGGAGCGCGTGCAATCGTGACGCGCCTGCACAGCTTGATGCAGATGGTGCGTGGCTCATTTTTTCACGCCACAGATCGTCATGGGACCATCTCTCTTTATATACGCGGGCAGTGCTAGCGTCCGGATGTCCGGACGGACGCCTGCGTCTACCCATGCTTCACTTCTGTTTCCTACGCTCGGGGAAACACGCCCCCCGCCCGAGCCTGCATTTCACGTGCTCATGCTATTACAACATATGCAACAGCCTATCTATTTTTGCAACATCTAGATGAAATACTTGCAACATACGTCCGAAACAGCTGAAACACTTGCAACGTACGTCTGAAACACATGCAAAACACGAGAAAAACTGGAAAACTCGTATGTAGCCATTGCAAACATATGCAAACATCAAGATAAAACACTTGCAACATACGTATAAAAACACTTGAAACACTTCCATATATATGCAACATCACGATATAATTTTACAACATCCAAATAAAACATTTGCAACATGTGTCTGAAACAGATGAAACATTCGGAACATACACTCAAAACATACGTGTATAGCCCATTGCAACATGTGCAACATCCTTTTGAAACAATTGCAGCATGTCTCCAAAATATTTGAAACATTTGAAACTTACACTTGTGACATTCATTGTATCCTGGTGCGGCCTCCTCCGCCATCTGCATCGGGGCGCCGCAGCCATAGCAGGATGCGAGGCTGGAGAGCTTTCGCGCCAGGGCCCGACGCTTCTCCTTGCATAGTGGCCTTAGTGGCTAGCTAGCGGCCGAGGGTGGCAGTTGCCACGGGTACAAAGTGTTACAGATGTATGTATGTATCTCGAGAATATTAAGGAAACTATGATGCATACAAAGTGGAGGTTCTGACGGACAACTACTACAGAAGCCGGCCACAGGCACCCGCCCACGCACAACTTGAACTGGCGGGTAGCTAGCACATCAGCCTACGGTATGTGCCTTAGTTGCACGTACGTACATACAATACGTACACACTACTACAGAGAGGTGGTATTGGAGTTTTGAGTTTTTATATTATGCAAATTCCATATTCAAGTTTTTTCGCAAAAAAATCCATATTCAAATTCATATATACGCCGATGGGAGTAGCGTTGACGGGGCGTCAACGGAGCAGCACGCTGCTGCATCAGTGTGCTCTTTATGTCCTTGTTTGGGTTTGGTCATTTGATAGAGACTTGTGAGGTGCCGGTCTTCGCGGAAGCATCACAAGGTTTTCAAAAGCAGCAATCATGCGTCAAGTTGTTGTTATATATACAGGAACTTTACGAGGTGTGCTACACAATAATAAATCAATAAGATCGCCCTCTTGGGTTAGGTGAAAACTTGCGTGGTGCCGGTTGTCATGGAAAGCAGCACAGGGTTTTAAAAGGAGCAATAATGCAGACGCATCTTCTACGAAGTGACTAGCTAGGTTATCAGCGCACTACTAGTGGCCTTATCACGGTAGTCTCTGCCTTCCTGCCTAACACGCTGGTCGGGCTACACATCTTAGCAGGACGTCGATGCAACTCATCTTCAGCTCCTCCCACGGCAGCCTCGGTGAGTTGAAGCATTTTCATTTCGAAAATACAGACCTAGATTTTTCTTCGTGCTGAAGCAGAGATAATTTACTTATCTTTTCAAAAAAAATTTGGTTCATGTCACTGTTGTTGAACTATAAACATTTGACTCCAAATCTTTCTTTACAGATCGCTCGAACTTGAAAGTTCTTTTCCTTGTTTCAGTTTGATCCCCTCCAAGACGATTATTATTTGACTGATTGATTAATCTTGGGAGCCCCCTGAGTACGGATCTGGTCACGGGTGAACTAGGCATGCTTCCCTCCAAACCACTGGAGCTGCTCATGGAGGAGTACAAGCTGCTGAAAGCACGTCAGGGTGCAAGTCCAGTCCCTCATCGGTTCTAAATTGTAAGTCATTTTATGTTTTTCTTAGATATATATAGTTTTTACTATGTGTGTAATCTTGGTGCATACCAAAATCTATATACCTACAAATTCTGCAAAAACTTACATTTCGAACGGAGGGAGTACTAACCATGATGAGTAGGTGGTTTGTTTAGATGGGTGTTAAAGTAGATTAAATGATCTTTCTGCAAATTGCACATGGAGAACATTAGTGTCAACATGTTTTGAACCTTTCTTGATAATTTGTAGACTGCACAAGAAGTTATGTCCTGTTTCAGTTTCACGGTGTTTGCTTTTTCAACCAAAAGATGCATGAGAAACTGAGCAAAGAAATCCAGAGCTGGTCCTCATCGTTGTTGGTCACAGTTGTTTGTCTTTGTTGATGGAATCTGTGATATCTACGATGGTTTAAATAATATCCCACGAGTCAGAGATCCGCTATTTTCTATAAAATGCCCTGATAAGTGCACATGACATTGGTTTCCCTGTGATTAAATTACATCCAACCCGGCAGAGATCCGTTTTTAGCGCTGAGGCAGCGTGGATGCACATGACATTGATTCCCCAAACCCCACTTGTTGTGTATATTATTTATTAGTATCATATCATGAACCGTTGCAGCAATGGAGTCACGAGAAGGTCAGAACAGAGGTGCCACATAATTCTTGTCTGCGGCGAAGGCGTTTGTTTCATAAAGCCTGCAAATTTCCACTCCTGTTCCATGGATATTGAGCTCATTGGTTCGTGATACCGATTGCTGCAGTTTATGTGCATTTCTTAATAGAAAGGCCTGAATGCACGGTAATGCATGGTGGATTCTGTTTCTTTCTTGCCCTGACGCAGTCGTGAAGGAGGGATGGTAGTGGCCGGCAGGATATATATAGGCCCTGTTTGGCAGGCTGTTTTTTGGCTTATAAGCCGGCTGTGGCTGATCTGCTGTGAGAGAAAAATACTGTTCCACGGCTGATAAGCTGTGCTGATAAGCTCAGCTGAACAGGGGGATAGTATATAAGTTCGGCAGCGGCCACAACTAATTAATTCGATACCACTTTCGGTTTATCGATGTTGCTGCCTGGCCAGTCTCCTACCTTACCCGCAGTGGGTACTCTAAAACAATACTCTAAAGCTTTAGAGTATGAATATAGAGTAAAAACTGCTGCACTGGGTATTCTAAAACGATACTCTATCCTTTCTCTCACTCTATATTTAGAGTAGTACAGTGCTTACTCTATACTCTATAGTGGCGGGCCCCACTAGCTAAACAAAGGGAAAAATGCTATAACTCACAAACCAAAAATACAAATTAAATTTCGATTGCACCATTAAATTCGTTTCAATAAATCCTTCAAAACTAGATCACATATGGATATATTTAGATAAAGTGACAAATGGGTCCCACAGTGGATAGAGTGGATAGAGAATGATATAGAGGATGGATGGGTGCGGGAGAATTGAGTATAGAGGAGATAATCTTGCTGACTAGGACGTATAGAGGATGAATATAAAGGTGCATGAGTGCGGGTAGTCTTATATATTTAAGTAGTGCCGTCGACTTTTGCATTTTCTCTCTTTGCCTGACTACTGTCCTACCTTTCACATTTCTTATACAGGTCGCTCTTATCCTGGCACTTCGTGAACCGTCTGCCTAACTTCCTAACACGCTGGCCGTCCTCTGCATCTTTGGGCGCCCCTCCATGCAACTCCTCTGCAGCTGCTCCTATGGTTCCCACGGTGAGTCGAAGCATTTTCCATTTCGAAAATATATACTGGCCTAGATTTTCCTTTGAGCTCAAACAGTAACAATTTACCTAGCTTTCTGAAAAAAAAATTTGAGGTTTATATGTCTTTGTTATCGAGCTATAAACGTTTGATGACCTCAAATCTTTCCTTACAAATCGCTCTAACTTGAAATTTCTTTTCCTTGTTTCAGTTTGATTCATGCTGCCATTCACTGAGGAAACATACAACCACCTGCAGCCATGAAGATTAGTTGCATAGTGATTGACTAATCTTGAGTGGCCGTGAGTATGGACCTGGTAACGGGTGCCTTGGGCATACTCCCCTCCAAGCTGCTGGAGCTGCTCAAGGAGGAGTACAAGCTGCAGAAGGGCGTCAGGGAGGATGTCCATTCCCTCACCCGGGAGCTCGAGAGCATGCATGCCGCCCTCCGCAAGGTGGGGGCAGTGCCATGGGATCAACTCGACGAGCAGGTCAAGGTCTGGGCTCGCGAGGTCAGGGAGGCGTCCTACGACATGGAAGATATACTCGACACCTTCCTCGTGCGTGTGGACGGCCAAAAGGAGGCTGATCCAAGCAAGCTCAAGCGTGCCATGAAGAAGATGGGAGACCTGTTCAGCAAGGGCAAGGCTCGCCGAGATATTTCTTGTGCCATCGAAGACATCAGGAAGCAACTTCAGGAGGTGACCGAGCGGCATGCCAGGTACAGGGTCGATGATCTTGTAGCCAAGCCTGCTGCCACAACAAGTATTGATCCACGCCTCTCGGCTCTCTACACAAAAATCTCACAGCTTGTTGGCATCGAAGAGCCAAGGGATAAGGTCATAAAAATGCTGACATCAGTAGGGGAAGATATGGAGACGAAGATAGTCTCTATTGTTGGGTTTGGAGGGTTAGGCAAGACCACTCTTGCTAAAGCTGTGTATGACAATCTGACAGATGATATCTGTTTCAAAGCTTTTGTTCCTGTCGGCATGAATCCAGAACTGAAGAAAGTGTTAAAGGATATTCTCATTGGTCTCGACAAGTCGTATTATACAAAGGAATTCAATTTAACCATATTGGATGAAAGGCAGCTAATCGATGAACTTCAGGAATTCCTCAAGGATAAGAGGTAGTCATAATCTTACTCAGAGCATTTTTAATTATGGTTTGCAATTTAAACAATCATTTGAGAAAATCTATAACCTGCACATTCAATCTATTACAAATTAAATATTTGAGTTTTTATTTCTTTTTGTTCTTATTATCTAATCCCCGGATGGGTCTCGCTACGGTACCTTCTTTACCTCATAAGAGGTAAGATGGCAAACAAATCTCAGCCCTTCATTTTTAAAATCTAGACAAAAATTAAGTAATTAATTAACAAATAACTAAATCGTTTAAAAAGAAAAAAAGAACAAGGCTACCAATCTCATCGGACATCCTTCTTTATCTGCCTGGGCATCCTTCCTTATTCTAACCATTGACTAGTAAGGAAACATATCTGAGTATTTTTTTAAAAAAACGATAGCAAACAATTGATATTGATTTTAGAGTCCAACGTTCAATACACATATATGGATATATTCTACACTGAATCTATTACACATTCTTAAAAAAAATTGGTCACATTAGACACTAGATGTTACACGTTAAGAAAATTACAATGATTGGTCACCTTACACCATGAATGTCCCTATCTTCACACATGAAGCATACATACACAAGATAACAGTTAAGCCTTAGATATCACATGTAAAAGAATATTACTTTGATTAATTATGTTAGATTAATAAAGACTAACAACTTAATTATGGATGCATGTTACAATTCATGTGAGACCTACAATCTTATGAATAGGTCAAATTTCAAAAAATAATAATTCAAGTTCACGTAACACACTTTGGGATATAAATTATGACGCATAGAAATAATCCATAACCTAAAAACCTTACATACTAGACGTTTGGGAATATCGGCACATATCCATGCAGCATGCATGTGCATGCACGCCAGATTTGTTTAGATTGTTTGAGTTATTTTCCTTGTTTTTCCAATTTCTCAAACTAAAAATAGATACAAATACATATTTCTCAAATTACCTCCTAAGAAGTAATATGTGCTAATAACCATCAAGATCAACAGTCCACGATTATTTGGATATACCACAACAAAGCCCTCCGCGTATAGCATTTTCCAATGTTTTTCCTCTATTTAACTGTTTGTGTCATCTTGAATGAGTTATTATGTATTTTTCATGTAACTATATGACTCCTTCATCTCCACGCATGTAGGTACTTCATTGTTATAGATGACATATGGGATGTACCATCATGGAACATAATAAGATATGCTCTGTGTGACAATAACTTGGGAAGCAAAATAGTCATAACTACCCGAAAGCATGATGTTGCCATGAAAGTTGGTTGTTCTTATAACATGGAACCCCTTCCCTATGAGAGTTCTAAAGAATTATTCTATGGGAGAGTATTTGGCTTGGAACAAAAATGTCCTAAAAAATTTGTGGAAATATCTGAAGAAATAATTAAGAAATGTGGTGGTGTGCCATTAGCTATCATTACCACATCAAGTTTGTTGGCAAATAAGTTCGGAAATATTAAAGAGTGGTATGAGTTTTGCGAGTCTATTGGTTCGGGACTTGGAAGCAATCCTGATATGGAAAATATGAGAAAGATATTATCTATTAGCTATTATGATCTACCAGCTCATCTGAAGACCTGCTTATTATACTTAAGTATATTTCCAGAGGACTATGAGATTGAGAGTGGACGGCTGATATGGAGGTGGATAGCTGAAGATTTTGTTGCACCCAGAGAAGGGGGGCAAAGCTTATTTGAGCTGGGACGGAGTTACTTTTATGAGCTTATAAATAGAAACCTAATCCAACTAGCTGATGATGATGAAATATTGGCTACTTGTCGTGTGCATGATATGGTCCTGGACCTCATTTGTTCCATATCAAGAGAAGAAAGTTTTGTTGCAACAATACTAGGTGATGCCAAGCAAAACACACATTCTTGGGGAAGCAAGGTTCACAGGTTATCTCTGCAAAATACTACTTGGCCTACAATGGAGATGCCAAAACTAAGGTCACTTGCTATGTTCAATGGTGATAAAATCAATTCAATGCCATCCTTTTCATGTTATCATCTCCTTCGTGTATTGGATCTAGAAGGTTGCACTCTTGAGGACCTTCCAAATTTGAGTTTTGTTGGAAACTTATTTCACCTGAGGTATCTAGGGCTACGAAATACTGGATATGCCCGTGAGCTCCCATTAGAGATAGGGAAGCTACAGTTTTTGCAGACACTAGACCTATTTGGAACTAAGATAATAGAATTGCCATCGAGTATTGTTGGGCTAAGACGACTGATGTGTCTGGGTCTTAATTGGAGTATGTGTCTGCCAAATGGATTGAAGAATCTAACATTCTTAGAAGTGCTATGGTCTGCAGTTGTTGATTCTGCGCACATTGCAGAAGAGCTAGGCCATTTGACCCAACTAAGAATCCTCACGGTGATGCTAAAAATAGACGAGGAAGGTGGATGTGATGGGAGTGAGAGCATTTGCAAAGCTCTGGTTGAGTCCCTTGGAAAACTGCACAAGATCCAACAGCTAACAGTATGCTCAGAAGTCGGGGCGTTGAATCTTGATGGCTCGGTGGAGTCTCTAGGCAACCTGTCATATCTTCAAATTCGTAATACCACTTTGTTGCCTACGTGGATTAATCCTGGATCGCTTCTGCTCCTCTCTTTTCTTGACATAACGGTGGCTCAGGTGCGAAGGGAGGACATCCAAGTCCTCGGGATGCTGCAGGCTCTTCGTATTCTGCAAGTGTATGTGTCTGGTGACAACATACAAGCGCTGGGAAGGTTCATGGTTGCCCCTGATGCCTTTCCATGTGCAAGAGCCTGCACATTCTCTGGTTTTGAAACAGTGCCGTCTATGTTCCCACGAGGAGCTATGCCTAGGCTTGAAAATTTTAGTTTCGGTATCTGCCCGCAGGATTTCGCTAAAGGCGAATTCACTACCGATGACCTGTCCTTAGACAACCTCCCGTCCCTTCGAAATGTGGGTGTCACTATTTATGGTGGAGGAAATGAAAAGATCGATGAAGAGTTGGTAACGAAAGTGAAAGAGAAGCTGAGGCAAGAGGCGGATGCCCACCCCAACCACCCTTCCGTGTATTATTATTGATTGGATTGGATTCAACGAGTGGTCCCTACCTGAATGCATGTACGTACTCCTCCTCTCTTCTACTGAATGCATCTTCTACTGTTGTTAGTCCACTCGTGACTTGTGTCTTTGTATAGTTTCTAATTGGTGCAAATTATATATTCTTCAGCGGTCTTGTTTTGCTGTGCACGAGAACAACGGCTACACACGTTACATTGGGATGTGGATGAAAACATCGATCACCTGCGCTCGTGTACAAGAAGCAGCCACGCGCTGTGTTGGTGTACACGCGGCGGAGATGGACATGCTGTGATCAAGCAAGCTGTGCAACATATAAGCCGCATTCTTTACCGCTTTTGTCACTCACATTTTCTTTTTATTTCTGTCACATTTGCTTCCATTATTATTCGAATTATGTATTTTTTTCTTGTTGTTTCCCTCGTCCTCTGGTCTGTGTGTCATGTCTAATGAGGATGAGGAAGAATCATTAGCATCCTCCTCATTTTCTACACGGGATTGGAGCTCCTAGAATAATGTGATCATGGCGCTCTTTTGGTCCGCTATGTAACAAGATAAGTTCAACTGAGTACTCCTTTAGGTTCGATACTGTATTAATTCCGTCGGTATGTCTAGCACTAGCCTCTTGAGATAGACACGTCCTTCGTTGACTGTTTCTGTGATGTAATAAATAGAAGAAATAAGAGTACACAACTCAAGTGTCTGAGCAAATGTGAGAGAAAGTCGTCACTTCAACGAATTGATTCCACGCTTATCTACAATAAACAAACCAAACAGTACAGCAGTTTTTTTTTTTGAGAATTACACAGTACAACGCAAACGCTCAACACGCACGCACACTAACCCATGTGAACACATGTACGCAAACCTTACCCTTATGAGCATCTCCGAAGGGCTGAGCAGACAGATCTCGAAATTCATGAAGTCACCACTGGCACCTCGCTGTCGACGGGGACGTCACCTACCACTGAAATCATAATGCCGTTAATCTTGGAATAAATTCAGGAAAATACGAGCACCCACGCCAAGTCTCGAAAAGTGCTTGAAGGATTATGCCAGGCAAATATATTGATAGAGTACATAACAGTACAACAGTTGTCCTTCCTTTAATTTAGCAAACATAATATAGGTACCAATAGCCTTAGCTGCACGTAACCATTGACTAATCCACTTCAGTCATCACGGGCTACCCCGTCCCCACTTCAGTCACTGAGGTTCGCCACTGCTGCCTGTCCCAAAGCCTTCACGGGCTGCATGTTGCGGCTGCAGTAGAGGACAATAACGGAGGCATGCATGGAACCACCCAGAACGTCCGCTGCCTGCAGTTGTCCGAGGAGACCCACGAGGCATCTGAGTCAAGTTGTCGGCCCCCACTCACCGGAGTCAGTAGAACCGCACAATTGCTGCCTCAATCGGTGAGATGCTGAAATATCGAAAACGGCGACTAGAGTAGGTTCAATGGAAGCCATAAAATTTTCGCAAAACTTTTACCCACTGTCTATAAATCATCACCAAACACGCGAAGTAAATACTGTGATGTCCACGACCCAAAAAAGTCAGTGGATGAATACAGCGGGATATCATAAAAGCAAACCGATCAGGAAGCGCTCACACCAAATCGAGGAACCGAAAATACGATACTCAACTCCTGTTGAGAAGAAGCGAAGCAAGTTTCTGAATCTAAAATATCCAAGCCAACTAGTAACGAGAGTATGTAGATAGGTTCTTTGGATCGATAGAATACCCACACAAAAGACGGAATTCAAATCGGACCACAAAAGCGCAAACCGCAGACGAAATAGCGAGCTCAGAAATTAAAGACTGGAAATCCATGGGGGCCGGAAATTCCAGGCTAACAAACGAAATCAGAGAGAGAGAGACGCGGGTGGAGGAGGGGCTACTCTCTGATCCCACGCTGGACAGCTGGGCCTCTAGCCCAATCGGTGAAGCACCGAACTGCTGAGGGCGCTCGAGGACACAGACCGATACAAAGAGGGAGACGAGCGACGGAGAGAACGCAGCGACGAAAGCCGGTGCAACAGGATATCCCCACCGCTCGAGGACACCGATGCCACACACAAGAACACAGAAGGAGCGTCGGACAAAAAGCAGAGAAAAACTCCATGATTCGGTCCCAAATTTTGAAGAAAAATATCTAATAAAAGCACTAGTATTTATGGTACCGAATAAGTATCAGTAGGCTTATTGTGAAAAATGTATTTTCGTATAACAAAACTATTTTCAGATACAAATGTTTATACAACTTTTACTCGCACTTGAAATTTGATTTGCAATTTTTTGCGAGTAGACCCGTTGGGGCGGAGGAGTGGACCGAATGGTAGTGGCCGGCAGGATAGGTACGGTAGTTGGTGCAGCTGATTAATTCCACTATAATTGACCTTTCAAAAAAAAATTCCACTATTATTGAACGATGCTGCGCTGCCTCGCCAGTCTTGCTGTTGGCTGATTTAAAGTAGTAGCCCCCATCGAGCCCTTGCATTGATCCCTCCTTTTATGGGACATGTTTAGATTGCAAAAAATTTCAATCTGATGAATAGTATCATTTTCGTCTTATTTGACAAATATTGTCTAATCATGGACCAACTAGGCTCAAAAGATTCATCTCGTGATTTCCAACTAAACTGTGTAATTAGTTATTTTTTTTACCTACATTTAATACTCCATACAAACAGTTAAAAATTGATGTGATGGAGAGAGTGAAAAAACTTGGAATTTTGAGGAGAACTAAACAAGGCGCTGATTACAATCGTGTAAATACAGAGGTCCCATTAATTTCTCCTGACTACTACTATTTTATCTTTCACAATGGTATACTAGCAGTATATATAGTACACTCTAGCTTGATTAGTATAAGACTCTCCGTCACAGAATAGTTAGATCTTCGTAGCAGTCCTCGTTTCTGAGTATATATAGTCTCTAATTGGTGCAAATTATATATTCTGCAGCGCTCTTATTTTGTTGTTCACGAGAAGAATGGTTATACACATTATATTGGGATGTGGTTGAAAACGTCGATCGCGTGCGCTCAACTACAAGCAGCAGCCACGCGCTGTGTCCGTGTACACACGGAGGAGCAGGACAAGCTGTGATCAGGCAAGCTGTGCAACACATGAGCCGTATTCTTTACCGCTTTTGTCATTCACATTTTCTTTTTATTTCTTGTACATTTGCTTCCATTATTATTTGGATTATGTAATTTTTTTTGCCCTCAGATCTGAGTGCAACGTCTAATGAGGACGAGGAAGAATCATTAGCATCCTCCTCATTTTCTACACCGATTGGAGCTCGTAAGATAATGTCATCATGGTGCTCTCTTTTGGTCGGTTATGTAACAGACAAGTTTAACCGAGTACTCCTTTAGGTTCGATACTGTATTGATTCCGTCGGTATGTCTAGCACTAGCCTCTTGAGATAGACACATCGCTTAGTGTTAGATTTCCTGACCAAGTTTTTTTTTTTGGACGTTAAACAGGAGGGGCGTACCCCTACAGGTGATTTATTGAAAGAACAAAAGCAGATACAGGGGTTCAGGTAAACAGATGAACAGGGGGCACAGGGTTTCCAGACCAAGTTCGTTCAGGGGTCCATATCCCAAGTACCTCGTTCACTGTTTCTGTGATGTACTCCCTCCGTCCCTAAATGTCTGTCGCTTTACGCTTCCCGAGAAACAACTTTAATTAAATATGTATTAAAAAATATTAATATTTATGGTATATAATTAGTATCATTAGAAAGGTCTTTGAATCTAGTTTTTTAATGAATTTATTTTGAGATACAAATATTGCACGTATTTTATACAAATCGAGTCAAACTTGCGGGCAAAAAAAAAACCATAAATGAGTTACAATTAGGAACAGAGGGAGTACGCTGGTCCTGCCCCAGCCACAAATTCCGGCAGGTTGTTGGGCCTTCGCACCGGCCTGTGAAATGCCTGCACCACCCAAGCCTTAGCCCTGAAGGCCGGAGCTCCACAGCAGGCCTAGTGAGCTGGTGTACTCGCCGATTGCTCATCTGGGCCTGCAACTAGCAACTGAATCCTAGGTTGCAACACTTTAAACACTAAGGACGGTGACCACTTGCCCAGTGCAACACAAAGGCCACATTCTTTACCGCTTCTGTCACTTGCATTTTATTTTTGTTTCTTCCACATTTGCTTCCTTATTATTCCAACATCTAACTTTTCTCATTATTTACCTCCTCCTCTGGTTTCTGTATACCCAATGAGGATGTACCATTAGCATCCGCCCCACTTAATTTGGACGCACATAGAATTGGAGCTCCCGTAGAGATGATGTAATTTATTATGCTCTTCTAGTCTATTATGTGACAGAGTTTAACTGAGTACTGCGTTTTAAGTTTTGTCCGTTGTTGTAGCGCGAATCTCCCAAAACATGTCAGTCGGCACCCTGTAGTGGATCCAGCATTCGATTGGAGTCAGGGCCAAGCTCAAGGCATTGATGTGGTTGTATATTTTGAAACTTGTGACAAATGGGTGGCCACAGTGCGCACGCGCGTGGGAGTCCAGGTGGAGCCCAGCTTCTACCACAAATGATGTCAGTTCGTTGTCAGGGTCAACCTCTTGTTCTCTCCATGAATGTTACTATGATGTATGCTTTATGTTATCTACGACAATGTTGGTTGTAGCCATCTATCGTGGCTTGAATAGTCAGTTTTGGTCAAAAAATATTCCTAATTTTGATATGAGGTCAGATCAAGATAAGTTTTATATCAAAATTGTGGAGTTCAAAGGGATCAAAACTTTGTAATTAACAGTTTTTTAATTTGGTATGATTTATAAGTCCAAATATATAATATAAGTTCTCAGATTGGATTTAAGATGGTTAACACTATTGAATGGAGACAAAATAAACACTAAAGTTGTAGTACTCAATGAGATCTACAACTTTGTAGTTAATAACTTTTTATTGGGATCATTTAGTGTCAAATGCCTAAATTTGGCATAGTGTTGGGTCGTTAGAGAAAATATGCAGTGCAACCGTGAGGAAACTTTGACATAAACTAATTAAGGCCCGGTTTGGTAGTGCTCTGAGAGCCACTCCATCAACAGTTCATAGCTTCACCTACCAAATGAGGTATGGAGCGTCCTCTTCACTCCGATCCACTCCTTCTGAGAATCGTGCTCTCTAAAGCTGAAATCATCAGATGGAGCCAAAAAGGTGGCTTCGGCCTGCTCCTCTGTCTGGGTGGGTGGCTCTCCAAGAATTGCCCTTCATCTAGGCGTGCAAATTGTGTCAGGCGGAGCAAGGGCGCGAAGCTAGAGTTGTGCGCATGGATTAAGTCATGGGGCTCAGAGTTGTGGCGCGGGGTGAATAAAGTCGCGTCAAGCTGAAGCTCTGGTAGGGCGCTGATGGACCTCCTGCTGCCGACGCCACTGATTACTAGGCTCTTGCCGGTGCCATACAGTACCTCATTTTTAATCGCCTAGACATTTCCTATGATGTGCAGCAGATATGTCTATATATGCATGATCCCAGTGAGCCACATCTGGCCTTGATTAAGCGTGTTCTCCGCTACATCAAGGGAACCTTGCACTATGGTCTACAGTTACTTTGCTCATCTACTTGTGACCTTGTTGCATACTCAGATGCTGACTAGGCCGGTTCTCCGGATACTCACCGTTCCACATCAGGCTATGCAGTTTTTTTGAGCGACAATTTGGTGTCTTGGTCTTCAAAGCACTAGCACACATTTCTCGTTGCAGTGCCGATGCCGAATATAGAGTCGTTGCTAATGCTGTGTAGCTGAAATTTTGTGGCTTCAACAATTACTTCAGGAGCCCCATTCTGTCCTCGACGTTCCTTTGTGATCTTTTGTGATAATGTCCGCGTATCCGGTGCAACATTAGCGCACCAAACATGTCGAGATTGATTTACATTTGGTCCAGGACAAAGTTGCTATAGGGGAAATACGCATCCTTCATGTGCCATCCACCTCCCAATATGCAAATGTATTCATTAAGGGTCTTCCTACCTCCATTTTTACATAATTTTGCTCTAGTTTGAATGTCTCTCCACTCCCGACTACGGGGGTGTTAGAAGATTAAGAGTTGTAGTCTCTTTATTTTCAGTTTTTCTATCTCTTTGTGTCCCATTGTAATCCCTATATAAACCCACTTATGATTAATGAAAACTGAGTTGAGTTAATCCTCCAATACGGAGAACTGGAATTGAAACAAGGAAGGGGAAGCAAACAGGGGAACAGAGAATTGCCGGAGGAGGTCTGTTTCAGTGGTAGAGAGGGATATCGTTTGATTCATACAGTTTAGCCTCCATACACGGCACTGTTGCCTTAAGAAGCCACTCGCACGCGGAGACGCACTACTCGCGCACGATATTAAACCACTCCGGCCCAAACACACTGGCGTTGGCCTTCCAGAACCTAGGCCTTCTTTTGCCACCCACCCATTACTGGCTTCCAGCTTCCCGCACTTCAATTTCATCTTCCCACGTGCTACGTGTTGCGAGCAGTATCACTGACAAAATGCATCTTTTTCTGCCGTTTGTCCGATCATGTCATGAGCAGTGGTGGAGGACGAAAAAATATTGAGGTATGGCGAAGTTGAAAGTGAAAGGGCCACAAATCTTTTGTGTTAAGAAAAGGAGCCACAAATCTACTAATCCAATTGAGTAAATATCCACAAATTAAACAAATAAGTGAACGAAGTGATGAAGCAAACAACCAATGAATAGACACAAGTGTTTTGGCCATTGGGCCTTACTGTGAACGAGTCGAACGATTTTGCTCGCCTGCTCAGCCTCCGTCGTTGCATCAGACTTGTCTGCATACTGCTTGTCTCCGTTGTTGCCTCAGACTTGTCTGCACACTGCTTGTCGTGCTTAACTGCCGACGTGCAGCCGTAGCCTCAGTTACGTTGCATCACGACATCGATGATCAGCAACGCGAATCAGAGTGGACAAGCAGAAGATTACATGAGCAGGGCTACAGGGGTTAAAGTTTGCTTAATTGTTCGCCGCCCATACAACATCGGCGAATTAACGATTGGCCTGGTTTATGGGGAAAATAGTAATAACGAACAGACTGCAGGCAATACTTCTGATGCGGGCCAGCCTATATGGTCATACGCGGGCTAGCCTAGAGTCGCAGTCCACGAGGCCCAAATAACGGTTCGTTGAGTTATCTTCGTCCTCAGCGGCTCAGCGCTGCGTTTATCTTCAGACTCCTTACGACCTCATCCATGGCAGACAGCAGGCAGCAGGGGACGATTTGAAGTGGGGATTCGCAGCCGAGTCACCTTGCCCTACTGAGTCCTCCGCCCCTGGTCATGAATTGTTCGTGGAATGCATGCATTTTTCCCGTAGCATCTTTTTTAGTTGTGCACATCTACAACTGCTACAAA
>CM039597.1:67548374-67635247 GCA_022457205.1 Saccharum spontaneum
TAAATTTTTAAAGCTAAAATACTATTCTTTATTATCTAGAAAAAAATATGTATCAATGGTCTGACGCATTATATGGCATACCTTATGGAGTTAGAACCTCTTTATATACGATATTCTTTGTGAACGTCGGTTTCTTCTTCCCCTTCCCTTTCCCATTCCTCTTGTTCATGTCCTTCTCAGCAACCGGCACGGCTAAGATCCTAATGTTCGATCTTGCTGTAGCTCTTGATAGCGCCACATATAATTGGCCGTGCGAGAACACTGGTTCCGGTAAGTATACGCCGACGTTAGGAATAGTCTGCCCCTGTGCCTTGTTAACGGTCATCGCGAAGCTAAGCCTAATAGGGAACTGCTTTCGTTTAAATTGGAAAGGAAACATCTCGTCGTCCGACGGGCATAAGGGTATGCGAGGCAGAAAAACCCGCTTTCCAGAGTGCTCTCCCAACACAATTTCAGCGTCTATGGTATTCTTTTGGAACCCCCGTATGATAAGCCTGGTACCATTACAAAGTCCATTCGCAGGGTCAATGTTCCTAAGCAATATGACCGGACAACCAATCTTCAGCTTCAACACATGTGGAGGTAGACCATTGGGTGTCAAAGTGTTAAGGAATTCCTCTGGATAGTAGTTGTGTGGATCATCCACCGCCCGATCAAAGCTATGGTATACCATCTCATTCCCGTGGAAACGACCTATCATCTTCATATTAATCATATCAACCCAGTCGTTCCGTGTAGATAAGATCGCCCGAGAGGTGATATAATCTTTGCTTGACATATTAGCATTGAGGTTAGGGAATATGCAATCAATTAGAGTATCAAGATCACTATCTTCCCCGGTGTGCAGTATGCATATGTCATCAGGAAGACGGATTTCATTATCAACAGTTGCCTCCTCAGATCCTCCACCGACACGCAACAAGTATTCTGCAAACCATGGGTCACTCTTTGCCCTCATGTTACGCACCAGTTTTAGATGTCGCATGGAATCCCAAAGGTACGACATCCGCAACGAGGCACCGACTATCTGAGCCCTCGACCCTCTTCGAACGACGGGAAGAACCTGTCTGAAATCTCCACCAAACACCATAGTCTTCCCTCCAAATGGCAACTCTGGTTGATCCATTATATCACGGAGGCTTTTGTCCAGCGCCTCGACAGCCTGCCTCTTTGTCATGCTAGCCTCGTCCCAAATAATGAGAGATGATGCTCGAAGGAGCTTGGCAGTACCACTCTGTTTCGTGAAGGTGCAACAGGCCCCATTATCAATGGTGAGGGGAATCTTGAAGCGTGAGTGGGCGGTTCTACCACCGGGCATTATTGAGGCTGCGACACCAGATGTAGCTGTTGCCACAGCAATCTTTTTCTGACTACGTATAGTAGCAAGAAGTGCTCTATACAGATAAGTCTTTCCGGTCCCGCCAGGACCATCTACAAAGAAGAGACCCCCGTGTTCGGTATTAACTGAGGACATAATCTCATTGTATGCAGCTCGTTGCTCCTCATTAAGGGTGTCTGACAGAGCCACATCATCCTTGTTAGCCTCAATGCTAGACTCCTCAAAAATCTCTCTAGGAATATCACAAGAGGCATCATATGTGTCATCGATACAGGAAGTGGGTACATCTTTATATCTTTCTGCATTGACTGTAGCAATTTTCGAATATCTATGAGGACCATCTGCTCCACCATAAAGGTAGATTGATTTTTGCGCTTGTAGTCCTCCGACATTGCCTCCTTGTGTTTCTCCCACAATCCAAACACATCGCTAGGCTCACAAAATACCAAGATTGTTGCAAAGAGCCTTCGCAGCGCATATGGCATCATCCACCCGGTTGCCTCAGTGAGACTCTCGTCCAGCGTGTTGTCCTCTTCGATTAGGCCTCTTTTTTCTGAGGCTTCACGGAAGGTCGATAGGACCGTACCGTCAACGGTCCTTAGAGACTCAAAGGAGGTTGCGCCTGCCACGTGGTTCAAGAGAACCCTAAGATAGTAACGCTCTCCCTCAGCTGGATTGGCAGCCACGATTCTTCCAATCTGTTGTAATGTATCACGACGTACCTATTTTTCCAATATTTGCCTTGTGCTTGACATGTATAGAACTCAGGGAAAGTCCCGATACAATATACCTCGGGCTGTTTCATCTGTCTATTCTTCTCGAACCACGCTGGTAAGCATTGACATGTCAACACCTGGACGATCAAGCACTCGTCGAATCCCCTGGCGCCGGTGAAATGACACCATGTGCATGTCTGGAAGATGTAGCTGTAAGGACAAAACAGCAGGATACCTATCACTCAAGTCAAACCCGTATATTCTCCATAAGGCTTCTGGGGGGGTTACCCATCTAGCATCTCTATATAGCTTGGATCTCATCAATGTCCCCTTCACTACCCTCCTTGCCAGCCTCTCTTACAGCCACAGATGCCCGGTCATGACCCTTGTAAATATACTTAAACAGATACTTGACTGCCTTGATGCTCCCACATGCCTCGACATTAATGTGGGCAGTTGAACAGACGAAGGAGATACGGGTTATAAGGCACGACCCATCTATTGTCAAGGTCATGTCCACGAACCTTTTCTTTTCGACCATCTTCACGCCGTCTGTAAACTGGATATGAATCCTTTCCCTGTATTGTGGTGTTGCAGAAAGGTCTAGGATAACGGTTCTTACACGAATCACGACCTTTTGTGCATGGACACTCGCGATTAAGCACTCCACAAGGACCATGCATCATATGTTTAGTAACCATCTTATACAAGTCTGGGTACTTCTTCTTGTTCGGGAGCTCAGCTGAGATGAGGCGATCATACTGCTCTGGACACGTGATCTTGTACTTCCTATTCATGATTAGCAAAAAATGTGCATGTGGCAGACCCCTCTTCTGAAACTCCACAACATAAACATGCGCCCGTACCTTTCCAAGGATATCCTTTTTTAGTAGCTTATCCTTTAGCTCTTGTAGTTTTGCTCTAAAGACCCGAACAACGAGATCTGGACGATCCTGTGGCGTCTGGCCAGGGTAGAGTTCACGCTTGATCTCATCCCAGTTCGGGTTACATGTCATAGTGAGGAAGATGTCCGGTTTACCAAACCTCCTTACCAGTGCCATGGCGTCCATGTATCGACGCCTCATGTCACGTGGTCCTCCAATAAATGATGAAGGCATCACTGTTCTCTTTCCTACAGCTTCTGCTCTACCTTCACCAGCATGTAGGCTATCAACCAATCCTTGGTAGAGGTCGGCCCTAATATCATCTTGATGGTTGCGTATATAGTCTAATCGAGAACTCTCAATTTTGATGTACGTGTCAACTGCAAACTGCTGGAACAAACGCTTGCCGTACAGTATGGGATTAAATATTCCTGGACGCATCTGAAACTTGTAGCAGTAGTAATCACGCACAGACACGCATAGTCTACCAGGAGAGTCTACAAAAATAGCCATGAATTAGAGTTGTTTGTGAAATAACCACACATGTATGCGAATATTTAAATAAGAAGAATAACAAACCTGTTTCTTCTTCTGACCTAGTACGTGCCTTCTGTAGGGCACGATACTCAATGACTTCTTCCATACTAACTCCCTTCTTTGGAATATCCATGTGCCACCCAAGCTCGCCCTTTGGGAAGAATATGGGGTATGAAAGAGCATCGTAACATCCGTGATATGAGCGGATGCCATGTCTGCTTCTATCTTTCCCATGCAGGACAACACTATTCTGGAACTGACCAAGGAGTTCGCTTCCCTCTATCCAAACAGCAGCCACCTCTGAAGTTGATGGCACATTGTATGTTCTCTGGTCCAGCCTCTGATCAAGGTTTAGTGTGATACGATAGTCCTCAAGGTGGTCAGCCTGGCCCACACTCCTAAGCTGTTGTGAGTATGGGTTGTCACGAAGAATGGTCACAAGCCTCTCGATGACTTCCTTGTCTTTTTGGCTCTTCTCTTCACGACATCGTCGATAGCGATGCTCAAGGCTTGCATCATCATCGTAAAAGTAAAGCTCAAGATGTCTTGGCTCCTTACCATCTTCTTTGCCAAATGACCTTATGTTGTGATAGATCTGGCCGTGTGCACGGAAGGTGTATATGCCGCTGTTTTTCATGCTTGCAGTAGCGCTATCGAGGCGGCAATAGAGAGAAGTGAAAGAGAAATGGCCATTGAAGAACCTAATGCTGTTACGGAAGTGCTTAGCATCTGCGTCGTTACTTGACCAAAGCCTCATAAGCTCATCAGGTACATTCAGTTCGTTGAGCTCAATCTTTCCGTCGCGACAACAGAACCCACGTGGTTCATGCTCAAACCTTTTCGCGCCACAGTGCTTGCAATTTGCGACAGGTTTTAGCATATGCGTATCTGTAGGCATGTTACTATACACCTCATCGTATTGGTCAGGTACTTCAGGGACAGAAGTCATATCTTCCTCAAGGCCATTATCTTGGACATCGTCATCATCTTCCTCATCTGAAATGACATATTAGGTGTCAATAGTAGTTTAGATAAAGCGGTGGAAGTTTAAGTTCAACACACGGGCATTTCAAACAATACCTTGGCCAGCAAATAGGTATCCTTCGTCCTCTTCCTCATCCTCTTCAAATATATCTCTCTCATCATCATCTATGATGGCCAAAGATACGCGAGTTAATAGAGCTACAAGTAAATAAAAACAAAGGAGTTCATATAGTTTATAGAATGTAAGAAAATAGTGTAAATTACCACTGTCATCAAATAGTGGTGTCATTGGTGTCCCTGGCCTAGACTGAAGGTTTGGTCCTATCCTTTCTGAAAATCATGTAATGACCATGGTTGGTTGAGTTATGTATAATATGATATATAATACATGCCACCTAATAGATGTGATAATGAGCCACCAATATTTACCGTTGTTGGTCAGGACTGATTGAGGCAAGGGTGTGTTATCATTTAGGTGTTCCTCCTCCATGCATTCACAATCATCGAACACTGGTGTCGTCAATGTGACTGATGTAGCCGGAATGTTGGATCCTACATTTTCTGTTAATCATGGAATGGCCGGTTGAGTTATGTATAATATGATATATAATACATGCCACCTAATAGATATGATAATGAGCCACCAATATTTACCGTTGTTGGTCAGGACTGATTGAGGCAAGGGTGTGTTATCATTTAGGTGTTCCTCCACCATGCATTCACAATCATCGAACACTGGTGTCGTCAGTGTGACTGATGTAGCCGAAATGTTGGATCCTACATTTTCTGTTAATCATGGAATGGCCTAGGCTCAGTTTGGTGTAATATGGTATATATAGGTCATGTAAATGGGATAATGAGGCATCAGTAGTTTACCATTGTTGGTCATGGCTGATCGAGGCAAGGGCGTGCTAACATCCAATCTATCTTTAGCAATGCAATCACCATCTTTATGAGATGTCTTTGTGTTTGAACCGATGCAACACTCAAACATCGTGTTACGCCGGGTCAACAATGCCTGTCTTTGTCCTGATGGAACATGTGATCTGTGTGTCATATGGCTAGGCAGTAACTCATCACATCCTTCATCCTCGACCTCCTCACGTGGTGGAGGAATATCAAGAGGTGTTGCATTGGACTCTGGGATAACCCAATCACTGGATTTCACCGTGGATCCATGAGCTTCAGATGCACCCGCGGTGGGCCACACAAGCTCAGGTGTAAATAGCGGGTTCTCCATGGCAATAGACTCTGGGTGCAGGGTGTGCTTCCGCATCTCTTTAAATTTTTTCTTAGAAAGTTTCAATGCCTCCTTACGCTTGGGTTCACTATTGTATAGCCTTTGGCGCTCGCGCCTTGCTTGTCTTTGTTCTGGCGTCATATTTTTGTATCTTTCACTGTCGTAGTTACTCTTTGATGTCCTTTGCACACATGTTTCGTCAGCACCAGGAACAGCGGTATTAGTGAAACCAATAGTGCTATGCTTATCTACAATCTCCATTTCGGGCTCATCTATCAATGTATTCATAAAAATATCAATCATTAGCTTTATTGAGTCAATATTACTGCAATGTAATTTTAAAAAGACACAATATTTCAGTCTTTAATTAATTACATGATAATCGAGTGGACATGTTCTCATCAACAATATTGTGGGTCTCATAGGAATCATTCCTATGGAGCCAATCATTTGTTTCTGCAGGATCCATGTTTTCCTTATTTGATACAGCGTTGTCATCTACAAAATTTTACACATTACATATATTTGTAAGTATAAATAAATGTCAATTCATCAATGTTAATTAATATGTTAGGATGCATTACAACTGGTAGTTCCAATAATATTTTGCTTCTTTCTTTGATGATAGGCTTCACGGCGCCTCTTATTAATCACATCCTTTTGTTGTTGCCATCGAGCTCTATCCTTTGCCCTCTTCCGTTCTTTAGCATCGACTGCAGTACATTTTGAATTAATATAAATTCACATACACATAATACATGCCATGTAATATTTGATACGATGTTATATTACCTTCTTTGGAGGTGTTAGTCATGTCTCCCAATGGTGCACGAGAATTATTATCCATTGTATATATCTAAAATAGAACAATGCAATTAGCACTTAAAGGCTATAATGAAAGTCAGGATTATCATGAGGAGAACATGTGTTCAACACTTTTGTAAAAAAATGGATTAGTACATATTGTACCAAGATTAGATGTACAATGGTTTCAAAAAAATAAAGATTAGATATACAATTCAGAAGTATTCCACGTTCATGCATGTATACAATTCAGAAGATTAGATATACGTACAAGCAGCAACTACTATGCTCTTTGATTTTGTTAGACGTTCTGCTCTGGTGAAAGGATGGTCACAAGTGCAGCTGCTCCAGCGGCAGGACCTTCACAACAACGTACTCCGACCTTCTAGTGCCAACCTTTTTGCTGCTGCACCACCACTGCTGCTATCCTGGACGATCAGGTCCCTGATCAGCTACAAATACTTCTTAAAAAAATCATATCAATAATCTCACGTGCAAATAAAAACAGGAGGGCACAAGTAATTATATGGTAGCATAATCTGATCAGCTATGTTCAGACAAATGCAAACCTGAACCTATGAACTCTTAACATCACAGTTAACAGATGGAAGGACATTTGAGCTCATGGTCAATATGTATACATAGAACCATTTCAGCTTGGCGACAGCGAACGAGTATATCTAATGCAATGTATACTATTTCAGCAGTACTATCACTGAACAGTGAACTCTGAACTATTTCAGCAGTACTATCAGCATGCAGTACACATCAGTCATTTGTAGCTATGTTTTATTAGTAATTACACAGTTAAACAAACTGATTGGAAAGAAGGTAGCCTATGACTGCTCCGTTAGGCTGACTTTTGCCTAAGCTAGCAGTATAACACCACTGAAGTTACTTTGCATAATAGATTGTGAGCAAGGACTTGAGAAAACAAAATAGAACTGAGAGCAATCTAATTTTTATATGAACAGTGAACTGCTAGAAATTATTACTTTCATATGCAGAGACAAAATTATTTTTGAAACATCCGAAACAATACTTCTTAAGTTTTAGGAACTATGTGCCTGCAACAGCGTTCGATGATTTTGAATCTGATAATCAACAATCAAACCACTCCACTTGCAATTGCCGGACCTGAACAATAGGCAGGGGTGAAAACAATCTTGAAATGCCATATCATGAACAGTAGGGCGATATTTGCAAAGCAAAGTAATGCAAGTTGGGTAAGATTCAATATACTACTACTCGTAGTATGACCTCAGATACACCTCTGAATTTTCTGAACTTTAATATATAACTCTCAACACAAAAATGATGCATGGGAGTAGAGGCTAGGATCCAGGATGTTGGCAAATTATTAAATTGAATTATATGTGATTGTATTACTCTCAACACAAAAATCTTCCCTTCGCTGTGCGAAACGGAGCACCCATGTCCTTTACTGGATCTGCGCCTGCAGTTCTTTATGCTTTGCACTGAATGTGATTTTCCATGATTAAGTTACTGTTCCGTGATCAAGTGACTTTTTGTGTGTGTGCTAACGCTCGGCTTGGCCACCGGACAGATCTGTTGTGTGTTCATTCGGTGTTCCCCTTCTCCCTCCTATTGCCTTGCTCTTCTGATATTTCTTCTTTTTAATTTGTTTGCTGTGGATGTGGGTGTGGGTGTGCAGAAGAAGGACGAGAATAAGGCGCACGACCTGGATCTCAATTATTTGTTCAAGGTCGTCATCAGCGATGCAAGGTCCCTTGGTACGGCCTCCTCCCCTTGTGTTTTGTTTAGGCATATTATGTTCTCTATCACTTGACCGTAGCTTTTAGATTATTATCAATCACGCCAAGTCGGCCGCTGGCCAGGTCATGGATCAGGGCTTGCCGGCAGAGGCGTACCACGCCTGTGCACCATCTGCCAAGCACGAGCGGCTCATGGATGATGACACCGAGGGGAAGAGAGTAAATCACCAAGGATTAGAATATATTATGTTGTATTTGCCTCGGTATATGTATTGTTAGTTTCAGATCTCCATTGCAGAGAGGTCAGGGATGATTGTTAGTTGGTATATGTATCAATCTACTTAATATAATAAAAGAGATGTGAGTTCACTTCCTCCACTGTTTTATTTTTGTTGTTTATGTATTGATGTTAATAATTGCAAATTCATACCCTTTTCCTACCTTATTGGTATGAGTATGACAATGACGACAATGAAGATAAGATGATCGTGCCTAATGATTTTGTTATTGTTTGTGCACAGTGAGCAGGGAACTATCAGTTAGTATAGTTTCTGCTTTTGCTGGAAATAACAGGCAAGTATCAGTTAGTATTAGTTTATAATTTTGCTGGAAATAACTGACATGGCAATTTTCAAAAAAAAAAAACTGTCATGGCTATGTTTTTCCCTTGATAAGAGTCTAAGTGTTTTTTATCTACAATAATAGAACATGATATAACCATGAGGTGCCTAATTGCAAAACAGTTTATATAATCTATGGTCCACATTTGATATTTCTCAATAGGTTGATGAAGTTCAACTGCACATGGTGCTAGGAGGATTTTCATAAAATAAAAAAAGGCAAAGGTGAAAAAGGTTCGCAACTATCTCTAATCTTGAACTGTTTTTATATAACATACGTGGAAATTATTTCTCTGTCAGCACTGGGAAGCTGAAACATTGAAGGACTGTAACTGATAACTGCTGGATTTTCTCACAGCAGCTTATGGGCAACTGCGGCTGCTGCTTAATTGCAAAGGATTCCCTATTCGTTTGGATCTTCCACAATCCTCTTGTCACTTTTGAATTATCATCATATTTTTTCTCTTTGCAGTCAATTGGATATTAGCCAGGCTTTCAAGCCAGTCAAAAACTAATTTGTGAAAAGGAATTTTCCTGGAATACATACATCTTTTTTATCTGCATGTTCAGGTAAGAGGGATGATGGACCAAGAGCCCAAGAGAGGAGAATCCTAGGCAAGAGTGGAAAGCTCTTCAGTATTAAAAAGCTGAGTTTATTGGGGAAGTCAATGCCACCGAGGTAACTCCAATCACTTGGGTTTTAAAATGTATAAGGGAAGTATGAGTTTATTAAAATGTGGTATAATTGATTCACTCAAGCTAACACACATGCATTTCCCCCAACTATAATTATAGTATTGCATCGCATAGAGATATTGCAGCACTCCTATCAATAAGTGTGGTTTGTTAGCAGGGCCCTGGCAAATTAAAAAATTCAGAAGCACCTGTTGCATGAATCCTTTTCTTTACCTGAATTACTGTAAAATCCTGTGAAACTCATTTCCCCCAACTATAATTATAGTATTGCATCGCATAGAGATATTGCAGCACTCCTATCAATAAGTGTGGTTTGTTAGCAGGGCCCTGGCAAATTTAAAAATTCAGAAGCACCTATTGCATGAATCCTTTTCTTTACCTGAATTACTGTAAAATCCTGTGAAACTCATTTCCCCCAACTATAATTATAGTATTGCATCGCATAGAGATATTGCAGCACTCATATCAATAAGTGTGGTTTGTTAGCAGGGCCCTGGCAAATTTAAAAATTCAGAAGCACCTATTGCATGAATCCTTTTCTTTACCTGAATTACTGTAAAATCCTGTGAAACTTTATTACAGGAGTGCACATGTATCTGCTGAAGTTTTAGAAGTTGATAGTTTTGTATAGTTGTTTGTTCTGACAAAAATGTTTTATTCAGGCAGAGGGATGCTGGTGGTATATTGGTCAGGTGAGATCTGCTATTAAGTTTGAGAGATATCTGATGGGTCAGGTGAGATCTTAAGGGGACTACTATCTTAAAGTCTCGCCACATTGTATTGTTCATGCTACATTTTATTGGTCGGTGCATGCCCAAATGCTCACTTGTTGTAACTTATTATCTCTTATTATCTGATGGGTCAGGTAAGCAACATTTTGTAACTTATTATCTCTTATTGATGCATGCCCAAATGCTCACTTGTGCAGTGCCAACAAGAAGCAGTTTAGATTGAACAGTGTGGGTGAGGATTGAACAGTGTGGATTGAGGATTGAGGACAAGAGGGGAGCGGGATGACTCACCGGTGTTCGGCGTAGAGGCGGCGGCGAGTGCCGTTCGTGGGAGGGCGGGGAGACCTGGTGGTGTTCGGCAGGCGACCGGCGTGGGGAGGCGCGTCCGGCGGCGTCGAGGTGGCGGCTTAGCGGGGCCGGTCGTGGAGATTGCGGCGTCGAGGTGGCGGCGTCGAGGTGGCGGCGTCAAGGTGGCGGCGTCGAGGTGGCGGCGTCGAGGTGGCGGCGCAGCGGGGCAGGGAGCAGCGGTTGTTCGGCGTAGAGGCGGCGGCGCGTCCGGCGTAGAGGCGGCGGCGCGTCCGGCGGTGGGAGGCCTCGCGAGAAGGAGACGGTGGGAGGCACCACGACGCGATGCGGAGACGGTGGGAGGCACCACGACGCGATGCGGAGACGGTGGGAGGCCTCGCGAGAAGGAGACGGTGGGAGGCACCACGACGCGATGCGGAGACGGTGGGAGGCCTCGCGGCACCACGACGGCACCACGACGCGTCCGTCGCTGTGCTGCTGCTGCGGCAAGCGAGAAGGAGGGGCCGTCCCCAAGAACCCGGCTGCTCGACGTCCGTGGGGGGATCTGCGGGAGAGGAGAGGGAGACCGCTGCTCGACGTCCGTGGGAGGGGATCTGCGGGAGAGGAGAGGGAGACGGAATTTCCTTTTTTACCGGAGAGGAGACGGAGATGGAGTGCGGAGATTGCGGAGACGGAGCGAGCGAACGAGTATAGCGTGTTTTCGTTCGCCGGGTGGACGATTCTCTTGTGTATTTTTTAGTTGTAGAGATATCATGAACCGTTGCAGCAATGGAGTCACGAGAAGGTCAGAACAGAAGTGCCACATAATTCTTGTCTGCGGCGAAGGCGTTTGTTTCATAAAGCCTGCAAATTCCCACTCCTGTTCCATGGATATTGAGCTCATTGGTTCGTGATACCGATTGCTGCAGTTTATGTGCATTTCTTAATAGAAAGGCCTGAATGCACGGTAATGCATGGTGGATTCTGTTTCTTTGTTGCCCTGACGCAGTCGTGAAGGAGGGATGGTAGTGGCCGGCAGGATATATATAGTATATAAGTTCGGCAGCGGCCACAACTAATTAATTCGATACCACTTTCGGTTTATCGATGTTGCTGCCTGGCCAGTCTCCTACCTTTCACATTCTTATATATTTAAGTAGTGCTGTCGACTTTTGCATTTTCTCTCTTTGCCTGACTACTGTCCTACCTTTCACATTTCTTATACAGGTCGCTCTTATCCTGGCACTTCGTGAACCGTCTGCCTAACTTCCTAACACGCTGGCCGTCCTCTGCATCTTTGGGCGCCCCTCCATGCAACTCCTCTGCAGCTGCTCCTATGGTTTCCACGGTGAGTCGAAGCATTTTCCATTTCGAAAATATATACTGGCCTAGATTTTCCTTTGAGCTCAAACAGTAACAATTTACCTAGCTTTCTGAAAAAAATTTGAGGTTTATATGTCTTTGTTATCGAGCTATAAACGTTTGATGACCTCAAATCTTTCCTTACAAATCGCTCTAACTTGAAATTTCTTTTCCTTGTTTCAGTTTGATTCATGCTGCCATTCACTGAGGAAACATACAACCACCTGCAGCCATGAAGATTAGTTGCATAGTGATTGACTCATCTTGAGTGGCCGTGAGTATGGACCTGGTAACGGGTGCCTTGGGCATGCTCCCCTCCAAGCTGCTGGAGCTGCTCAAGGAGGAGTACAAGCTGCAGAAGGGCGTCAGGGAGGATGTCCATTCCCTCACCCGGGAGCTCGAGAGCATGCATGCCACCCTCCGCAAGGTGGGGGCAGTGCCATGGGATCAACTCGACGAGCAGGTCAAGGTCTGGGCTCGCGAGGTCAGGGAGGCGTCCTACGACATGGAAGATATACTCGACACCTTCCTCGTGCGTGTGGACGGCCAAAAGGAGGCTGATCCAAGCAAGCTCAAGCGTGCCATGAAGAAGATGGGAGACCTGTTCAGCAAGGGCAAGGCTCGCCGAGATATTTCTTGTGCCATCGAAGACATCAGGAAGCAACTTCAGGAGGTGACCGAGCGGCATGCCAGGTACAGGGTCGATGATCTTGTAGCCAAGCCTGCTGCCACAACAAGTATTGATCCACGCCTCTCGGCTCTCTACACAAAAATCTCACAGCTTGTTGGCATCGAAGAGCCAAGGGATAAGGTCATAAAAATGCTCACATCAGTAGGGGAAGATATGGAGACGAAGATAGTCTCTATTGTTGGGTTTGGAGGGTTAGGCAAGACCACTCTTGCTAAAGCTGTGTATGACAATCTGACAGATGATATCTGTTTCAAAGCTTTTGTTCCTGTCGGCATGAATCCAGAACTGAAGAAAGTGTTAAAGGATATTCTCATTGGTCTCGACAAGTCGTATTATACAAAGGAATTCAATTTAACCATATTGGATGAAAGGCAGCTAATCGATGAACTTCAGGAATTCCTCAAGGATAAGAGGTAGTCATAATCTTACTCAGAGCATTTTTAATTATGGTTTGCAATTTAAACAATCATTTGAGAAAATCTATAACCTGCACATTCAATCTATTACAAATTAAATATTTGAGTTTTTATTTCTTTTTGTTCTTATTATCTAATCCCCGGATGGGTCTCGCTACGGTACCTTCTTTACCTCATAAGAGGTAAGATGGCAAACAAATCTCAGCCCTTCATTTTTAAAATCTAGACAAAAATTAAGTAATTAATTAACAAATAACTAAATCGTTTAAAAAGAAAAAAAGAACAAGGCTACCAATCTCATCGGACATCCTTCTTTATCTGCCTGGGCATCCTTCCTTATTCTAACCATTGACTAGTAAGGAAACATATCTGAGTATTTTTTTAAAAAAACGATAGCAAACAATTGATATTGATTTTAGAGTCCAACGTTCAATACACATATATGGATATATTCTACACTGAATCTATTACACATTCTTAAAAAAAATTGGTCACATTAGACACTAGATGTTACACGTTAAGAAAATTACAATGATTGGTCACCTTACACCATGAATGTCCCTATCTTCACACATGAAGCATACATACACAAGATAACAGTTAAGCCTTAGATATCACATGTAAAAGAATATTACTTTGATTAATTATGTTAGATTAATAAAGACTAACAACTTAATTATGGATGCATGTTACACAAATGTGTATGTTGTATTCCAATATAAAATATTACAATTCATGTGAGACCTACAATCTTATGAATAGGTCAAATTTCAAAAAATAATAATTCAAGTTCACGTAACACACTTTGGGATATAAATTATGACGCATAGAAATAATCCATAACCTAAAAACCTTACATACTAGACGTTTGGGAATATCGGCACATATCCATGCAGCATGCATGTGCATGCACGCCAGATTTGTTTAGATTGTTTGAGTTATTTTCCTTGTTTTTCCAATTTCTCAAACTAAAAATAGATACAAATACATATTTCTCAAATTACCTCCTAAGAAGTAATATGTGCTAATAACCATCAAGATCAACAGTCCACGATTATTTGGATATACCACAACAAAGCCCTCCGCGTATAGCATTTTCCAATGTTTTTCCTCTATTTAACTGTTTGTGTCATCTTGAATGAGTTATTATGTATTTTTCATGTAACTATATGACTCCTTCATCTCCACGCATGTAGGTACTTCATTGTTATAGATGACATATGGGATGTACCATCATGGAACATAATAAGATATGCTCTGTGTGACAATAACTTGGGAAGCAAAATAGTCATAACTACCCGAAAGCATGATGTTGCCATGAAAGTTGGTTGTTCTTATAACATGGAACCCCTTCCCTATGAGAGTTCTAAAGAATTATTCTATGGGAGAGTATTTGGCTTGGAACAAAAATGTCCTAAAAAATTTGTGGAAATATCTGAAGAAATAATTAAGAAATGTGGTGGTGTGCCATTAGCTATCATTACCACATCAAGTTTGTTGGCAAATAAGTTCGGAAATATTAAAGAGTGGTATGAGTTTTGCGAGTCTATTGGTTCGGGACTTGGAAGCAATCCTGATATGGAAAATATGAGAAAGATATTATCTATTAGCTATTATGATCTACCAGCTCATCTGAAGACCTGCTTATTATACTTAAGTATATTTCCAGAGGACTATGAGATTGAGAGTGGACGGCTGATATGGAGGTGGATAGCTGAAGATTTTGTTGCACCCAGAGAAGGGGGGCAAAGCTTATTTGAGCTGGGACGGAGTTACTTTTATGAGCTTATAAATAGAAACCTAATCCAACTAGCTGATGATGATCAAATATTGGCTACTTGTCGTGTGCATGATATGGTCCTGGACCTCATTTGTTCCATATCAAGAGAAGAAAGTTTTGTTGCAACAATACTAGGTGATGCCAAGCAAAAGACACATTCTTGGGGAAGCAAGGTTCACAGGTTATCTCTGCAAAATACTACTTGGCCTACAATGGAGATGCCAAAACTAAGGTCACTTGCTATGTTCAATGGTGATAAAATCAATTCAATGCCATCCTTTTCATGTTATCATCTCCTTCGTGTATTGGATCTAGAAGGTTGCACTCTTGAGGACCTTCCAAATTTGAGTTTTGTTGGAAACTTATTTCACCTGAGGTATCTAGGGCTACAAAATACTGGATATGCCCGTGAGCTCCCATTAGAGAT
Organism: Saccharum spontaneum; assembly: GCA_022457205.1. Lineage (NCBI taxonomy): Eukaryota > Viridiplantae > Streptophyta > Magnoliopsida > Poales > Poaceae > Saccharum > Saccharum spontaneum. Next base: position 67,563,623 of record CM039597.1, read on the forward strand.
AGGGAAGCTACAGTTTTTGCAGACACTAGACCTATTTGGAACTAAGATAATAGAATTGCCATCGAGTATTGTTGGGCTAAGACGACTGATGTGTCTGGGTCTTAATTGGAGTATGTGTCTGCCAAATGGATTGAAGAATCTAACATTCTTAGAAGTGCTATGGTCTGCAGTTGTTGATTCTGCGCACATTGCAGAAGAGCTAGGCCATTTGACCCAACTAAGAATCCTCACGGTGATGCTAAAAATAGACGAGGAAGGTGGATGTGATGGGAGTGAGAGCATTTGCAAAGCTCTGGTTGAGTCCCTTGGAAAACTGCACAAGATCCAACAGCTAACAGTATGCTCAGAAGTCGGGGCGTTGAATCTTGATGGCTCGGTGGAGTCTCTAGGCAACCTGTCATATCTTCAAATTCGTAATACCACTTTGTTGCCTACGTGGATTAATCCTGGATCGCTTCTGCTCCTCTCTTTTCTTGACATAACGGTGGCTCAGGTGCGAAGGGAGGACATCCAAGTCCTCGGGATGCTGCAGGCTCTTCGTATTCTGCAAGTGTATGTGTCTGGTGACAACATACAAGCGCTGGGAAGGTTCATGGTTGCCCCTGATGCCTTTCCATGTGCAAGAGCCTGCACATTCTCTGGTTTTGAAACAGTGCCGTCTATGTTCCCACGAGGAGCTATGCCTAGGCTTGAAAATTTTAGTTTCGGTATCTGCCCGCAGGATTTCGCTAAAGGCGAATTCACTACCGATGACCTGTCCTTAGACAACCTCCCGTCCCTTCGAAATGTGGGTGTCACTATTTATGGTGGAGGAAATGAAAAGATCGATGAAGAGTTGGTAACGAAAGTGAAAGAGAAGCTGAGGCAAGAGGCGGATGCCCACCCCAACCACCCTTCCGTGTATTATTATTGATTGGATTGGATTCAACGAGTGGTCCCTACCTGAATGCATGTACGTACTCCTCCTCTCTTCTACTGAATGCATCTTCTACTGTTGTTAGTCCACTCGTGACTTGTGTCTTTGTATAGTTTCTAATTGGTGCAAATTATATATTCTTCAGCGGTCTTGTTTTGCTGTGCACGAGAACAACGGCTACACACGTTACATTGGGATGTGGATGAAAACATCGATCACCTGCGCTCGTGTACAAGAAGCAGCCACGCGCTGTGTTGGTGTACACGCGGCGGAGATGGACAAGCTGTGATCAAGCAAGCTGTGCAACATATAAGCCGCATTCTTTACCGCTTTTGTCACTCACATTTTCTTTTTATTTCTTTCATATTTGCTTCCATTATTATTCGAATCATGTAATTTTTTTTCTTGGTATTTACCTCATCCTCTGGTCTGTGTGTCATGTCTAATGAGGACGAGGAAGAATCATTAGCATCTTCCTCATTTTCTACACCGAGTCGGAGCTCGTAGGATTATGTGAGCATGGTGCTCTTTTGGTTCGTTATGTAACTGATAAGTTTAGCTCAGTACTCCTTTAGGTTCGATACTGTGTTGATTTCGTCGGTAGGTCTAGCACCAGCCTCGTCGTCCTTGACTGATTCTGTGATGTACGCTGGTCCTTTAATTTGGTCGATAAATAGAAAAAATAAAATAGTATACAACGCAAGAGTCTGGCAAAAGCGAGAAAAAGTTCTAACTCCGCTGACCGCAGAAGATGACTACCGTAAACAAACCGAACAATACAGCAGTTCTGGTGCCTTTATTTTACCAAAGCGAACAATGTAGGTACCAGCAGCCTTAGATGCACGTAACCATTGACTAATCCACCATGGTATTGCTACCCCGTCCCCACTTCAGTCACTGTGTCAGAAATGAATTCAGAGAGAATATGGAATTTAATATAAGTAGTTTTTATTAGTTAGAGGTACTAAACAATAACTAATGCTAATATCTTCTAAGATTCCAGTCCGCGTGGGAGAATTTTGACGAAAAATATCTAAAAAAGGCACTAGTATTTATGGTACCCAATAAGTATCAGTAGGCTTATTGTGAAAAATGTATTTTCGTAGAAGAAAACTATTTTAAGATACAAATGTTTATACAGCTTTTACTCGCACTTGAAATTTGATTTGCAATTTTTTGCGAGTAGACCCGTTGGGGCGGAGGAATGGACCGAATGGTAGTGGCCGGCAGGATAGGTACGGTAGTTGGTGCAGCTGATTAATTCCACTATAATTGACCTTTCAAAAAAAATCCACGCCTTGTTTAGATACCTAAATTCATCTTTAAATTCCACTACGCAAAAAGAAGATTCTCCATCACATCAAAATGTCGGCACATATATAGAGTACTAAATGTAGATGAAATTAAAAACTAATTGCACAGTTTTGTTGTACTTTACGAGACGAATATTTTAAGCCTAATTAATCAATATTTAGACAATTATTACCAAATAAAAACAAAATTGCTACAGTGTAACAGGACATTTACTATGCAAAGTTTGATCCCAAATTTAGGATCTAAACAAGGCCATAATTGAACGATTCTGCGCTGGCTCGCCAGTCTTGCTGTTGGCTGATTTAAAGTAGTAGCCCCCATCGAGCCCTTGCATTGATCCCTCTTTTTCTGATTACTCTCGTACAGTACCTTTCACAATCGTGTAAATACAGAGGTCCCATTAATTTCTCCTGACTACTACTATTTTACCTTTCACATTGGTATACTAGCAGTATATATAGTACACTCTAGCTTTATTAGTAAAGCTAAGACTCTCCGTCACAGAATAGTTAGATGTCATAGGTTTGGGCACCAAAATTAAGAAAAGGTGAAAAGGGGTGCATAGAAAACAAAGAGAGAGAGATATAGGTGTATTTAAAAAATGTGCATTCATAAAAAGAAACATGTATTAAAAGTACAAAATTTGAATGTTATAAGTGCAAGTATTTTTAAACCATGGGAATAGCAATGTGTGAATCGTCTGCCATAACTATGTTGGTTGCGCTATGCGTCCAAGCCGTCTTTGGATGCAACGTCGGTATACCTGAGCAAATTGAGCCCGGCCCGGCCTGGCCTGGGGCCCGGTCCAAGCCTGACGGGTTTTGGCCTGCCCACAAACCTTATTGGACGGGGTCTGGGCACTGATCCTACTGCCTAGAATTTTTTTTAACCCGAGCCTGGCCCAAAATATTGTTTTAGCTAATTATACTTTAAAATGCAAGGGCGGCCTGCCTAGGCCCGAGCCCAGCCCAAAAAAATAGGCTTGACTTGCCCAGTGAGGCGGTCATAGGCAGGACTTTTTTGGCCTGAAATAATCAGGCTTTTTTTTCTCCAGCACGCGAAATGGTCAGGTCTAAACCTCGGTGAGTTAACCGGGTTTGGATCTGGATGAGACTACAGCCCAAATTTCGGGACAAAAATAACAATTTACCTCTTGCCACGTCGAAAGACCGGCAGTGAATTTTACTGTTTTGCAGTGTTGTTCATATCATCACCAAGTGTTGTAATAATTTGTAGATTCAAAGTGATTATTTATGCCCATTCCCCACCAACTTTAACCACGGACTAATCCACCATTGCTGCCCCCATCTTCACTGCAGGACCTGTTTACTTCCCATGCAAATCCAAAATATTTCCTCTTCCACTCATCACATCGAATCTTTGAACGCATGCATGGAGCATTAAATGTAGGTAAAAAAATAACTAATTGCATAGTTTGTCTGTAAAGTTCGAGACGAATCTTTTAAGTCTAATTAATCTATAGTTGGACAAAATTTTTCAAATAACAACGAAAAGTGTTACAATAACTTTTCACCCAATTTTTCTCAACTAAACGTACCCGCAGTTCCACCACGGGCGGCATTGTGCCTGCAGCAGAGGACAATGATGGAGGGAGCCAACCAAGAAGTACCGCTGCCAGAAACGGTGTCCGAGGAGACCTTTGTCCCTTGCGGCAGCTAAGTCAAGTCGTCGGCCCCCAGCACCACTCATCAGCGGAGCAGAGTACATGTGCAGTCACTGGGATGGCACATGCCCCCGAAGAGACGCCAGCCTCATTCATCAATTACCATAGGGGGAGTCACCTTAGGCCTAGTTTAGTTCCCCCAATTCTCTCCAAATTCTATTATGCAAAAAGAAGATTATCCGTCACATCAAAATATCGATAAATGCATGGAGTACTAAATGTTGATGAAATCAAAAACTAATTGCACAGTTTTGTTATACTTTGCGAGACGAACATTTTAAGCCTAGTTAGTCAAAATTTGAATAATTTTTATCAAATACAAACGAAATGCTACAGGAATTCTGATACAATGTTTTTCTCCCCTATTCTGTGAACTAAACAAGGTCTTAGCCCAGTCTCAGTGGGTTTCATGGCTCGGTTTTCAACCCATTTATTTTAAAAACAATGCAGAAGAGTTTCATCCCCATGAAACCCTCTCTACTCCTATAAAACTTTTATCATCTCTCTCATCATCAATACAGTGCCATGTCAGCATATTTAATGCCTATGAAACTCCCACTGAGGATGGCTTAAAAATTTTTCACTCCATCACATTGAATGTTTGGACACGTACTAAATGTAAAGGAAAAAAACTAATTACACAGTTTGGTTGGAAACCACGAGAAAAATCTTTTAAGACTAATTAGTCCATGATTAGCCTTAAGCGCTACAGTAACACACATGTGCTAATGACGGCTTAATTAGAGTTAATAAATTCGTCTCGCGGTTTCCATGCGAGTTATGTAATTAGTTTTTTTATATCCAAAAATCCCTTCCGATATCCCATAAAACATTCCACGTGACAACCAAAAACTTTCCACCTACCAACTAAACACCCTTATAGTAAGGAGATATTTGATGCAGGGACTAAAGTTTAGTAGGTGTCACATGGGATGTTATATGGGATGTTCGGATATTAATAAAAAAACAAATTATAGATTCTGCCAGTAAATCGCGAGACGAATTTATTAAGGGATGTTCGGATATTAATAAAAAAACAAATTATAGATTCTGCCAGTAAATCGCGAGACGAATTTATTAAGCCTAATTAATCTATCATTAGCACATGTTTACTGTAGCACTACAGTGTCAAATCATGGACTGATTAGGCTTAAAAAATTCGTCTCGCAAATTAGTCGCAATCTGTGCAATTAGTTATTTTTTATTCTATATTTAATACTCATGTGTCCAAATATACGATGAGATAGGAACCAAACTTTAGTTGGGAAAACTAAACACCCCTAAGATTTAGTTAAAGTAACACGTCATGCCAACGTGCATGAGCAATAAAATAGATATATTATGTTTCATTAATTAAAAAAATCCCACTGTTGATAAGTTTAACTGAGTACTCCTTTAGGTTCGATACTGTATTAATTTCGTCGGTAGGTCTAGCACCAGCCTCGTCGTCCTTGACTGATTCTGTGATGTACGCTGGTCCTTTAATTTGGTCGATAAATAGAAAAAACAAAATAGTATACAACGCAAGAGTCTGGCAAAAGCGAGAAAAAGTTCTAACTCCGCTGATCGCCGAAGATGACTACCGTAAACAAACCGAACAATACAGCAGTTCTGGTGCCTTTATTTTAGGCAGCGTTTGGTTCCAAAATTTTTTTGCAAAAAAACAGTACATTCTCCATCACATCAAATCTTTAGACTCATGTATGAAGTATTAAATATAGATAAAAAATAAAACTAATTACACAGTTTAGACGAAATTGACGAGACGAATCTTTTAAGCCTAATTAGACCATGATTGGACACGAATTACCAAATAACAACGAAAATGCTACAGTTGCATTTTGCCAAAAATTTTGCCAACTAAACAACCCCTTACCAAACCGAACAATGTGTCAGAAATGAAATCAGAGAGAATATGGAATTTAATATACTCCTCCGTATCGAATTTAAAAGTCATTTAGAACGGCAACACGGTCTCCGAAACATAACTTTAACCTCTTGTTTTTATATAAAGGGTGTGTTTAGATCCATTGAAAAGTGTACTATGCAAAAAAAGATTCCCCGTCACATCAAACTTGCGATACATGTATGGAGTACTAAATGTGGATAAAATCAAAAACTAATTGCATAGTTTGGTTGTACTTTACGAGACGAACGTTTTGAGCCTAATTAGTCAATGATTGGACAATTATTACCAAATACAAACGAAATGCTACAGTGTATTTTGGCTATCCAAATTTTGGATCTAAACACAGCCAAAATATTTATGGAAAAGTGATATATGTATACTTTTATGAAATTATTTTCAAGACAAATCTATTAATATAATTTTTACATTTGCAAACTCAACAACTTAAAAGTTATTGATGATTTATACTCTTAATGTTTGACCTAAACCTTTTCCCAGACGACTTCTAAATCCGACACGGAGGGAGTAAGTAGTTTTTATTAGTTAGAGGTACTAAACAATAACTAATGCTAATATCTTCTAAGATTCCAGTCCGCGTGGGAGAATTTTGACAAAAAATATCTAAAAAAAGGCACTAGTATTTATGGTAAGCCGGCTGAAAAACACTGTTGGCTGATTTGTTGTGAGAGAAAAATACTGTTCTGGCTGAAAAAATAAGCTGAAAAAGACGGATTATAAGCCATATGAACAGGCTCTAAGTATCAGTAGACTTATTGTGAAAAATGTGTTTTCGTATAACAAAACTATTTTAAGATACAAATGTTTATACAACTTTTACTCGCACTTGAAATTTGATTTGCATTTTTTTGCGAGTAGACCCGTTGGGGCGGAGGAATGGACCGAATGGTAGTGGCCGGCAGGATAGGTACGGCAGTTGGTGCAGCTGATTAATTCCACTATACTTGACCTTTCAAAAAAAAAATTCCACTATAATTGAACGATTCTGCGCTGGCTCGCCAGTCTTGCTGTTGGCTGATTTAAAGTAGTAGCCCCCATCGAGCCCTTGCATTGATCCCTCTTTTTCCGATTACAATCGTGTTCACATTGGTATACTAGTAGTATAGTACAGTCTAGCTTGATTAGTAGTATAAGACTCCATCACAAAATAGTTAGATGTTATAGGTTTGGGCACCAAAATTAAGAAAAGGTGAAAAGGGGTGCATAGAAAACAAAGAGAGATAGAGATATAGGTGTATTAAAAAAGAAATGTGCATTGATAAAAAGAAACATGTATCAAAAAGTGCAAAATTTTAAATAAAATTTGAATGTTACAAGTGCAAGTATTTTTAAACGATGGGAATAGCAATGTGTGAATCGTCAGCCATAACTATGTTGGTTGTGCTATGCGTCCAAGCCGCCTATGGATGCAACGTCAGTATACCTGAGCAAAATGAGCCCGGCCTAGCCTAACTCGGGGCCTGGCCCAAGCCTAGCGTGTTTTGGCCTGCCCACAAACCTTACTTGATAGGGTCAGGGCACAGTTTCCTACTGCCTACAAAAATTTTTCTTTGCTCGAGCCTGACCCAAAATATTGTTTTAGCTAATTTACACTTTAAAATGCAAGGGCGGCCAGCCTAGGCTCGAACCCAGCTCGAAAAATAGGCCTGACTTGCCTAGTGAGGTGGTCATGAGCGGAACTTTTTTAGCCCGAAACAATTAGGCTTTTTTTAGCCTAGCACGCAAAATGCTGAAGTCTAAACCTTGGTGAGTTAACATGATTTGGATCTGGATGAGACTACAACCCAAAAGCATACGATTTAATGTAAGTAATTCTTTATTAGTCAAATGTACTCGATCTCTCTATTCCATATTATAAGATGTTTTGAGTTTTTTAAATACATAGCTTTTGCTATGCACTAATTAGATGTACTGTTTAGATACATATAGTGAAAAAAATATATATCAAAAAGCAAAAACGCCTTATAATCTAGAATGAAGGGATTATTAAACGGTAACTAATACTTATATCTTCTAAAATTCTAGCCCGTGCGAGAGCAGGGCTGATAGACTAGTTGATGTAAATACCAAGGTCTCATTTCTGCTGACTACTACTCCTGTACCTTTCACATTTGTATACTAGTAGTACAGTATAGTCGAGCTTGATAGACTGACCTTTAGTATAAGGCCAGTCTCAATGGGGTTTTATCAGAGTTTTATGGGCATTAATTATGCTGATGTGGCACCATATTAAAGAAGAGAGATGATAAGAGTTTCATGGGAGTAGAGAGAGTTTCATGGTGATGAAACTCTTCTGCACTGTTTCTAAAATCTGAATGTGTTAAAAACAGTGACGTGAAATCCCTATTAAGACTGGCCTAAGACTTTGTCCATCTCAAAATAGTTGATGTTATAGGTCTAGACACCAAAATTAAGAAAGAGTGAAAAAGGTGTGTGCACAGAAAACAAGAGAGAGATAGATATAGAGGTGTATTAGAAAATTGTGCATTGATAAAAGAGAAATATGTATTAGAAAGTAAGAGAGTTAAGTATTTTGGGACAAAATTTAAAATGTTATAAGGTCAAGTATTTTCAGACCGTGGGAGTAGCAATGTGCGAATTAATTATATTGTCTGTCATAACAACTCTGGTCATGCTATGCGTCTAAGGTAGTGTTTAGATGGTGTAAAAGTTCTTGTAAAGTTCCTGTAGTACTTTTCGTTGTTATTTGGTAAAATTTATCCAATCATGGATTAACTAGGCTCAAAAGATTCATCTCGACATTTACAGACAAACTGTGCAATTAGTTATTTTTTTACCTACATTTAATACTCCATGCATGCGTCCAAAGATTCGATGTGACGGGGAATCTTGTAAAATTTTTAAAATTTTGAAGGAAGTAAACACTGCCTAAGCCGCCTCTTCATGCAACCACGGTGAGTTAACCCGGTTTGAATCCGGTGAGTTAACCTCGGGCAGCTATGTGCAGTCACTGGGATGGCACATGTGCTGCCTCAGTGAGGCCTTGTTTAGATCACGAAGTCGGGGGTGGCCAAGTCTGCACAGTGCCACCCCCGAACACTGTAGCACTTTTGTTTGTTTGTGGTAATAATTGTTTAAATCTTGATTAATTAGGTTTAAAATGTTCGTCTCGTAAAGTACAACAAAACTGTGCAATTAGTTTTTGATTTTATCTACATTTAGTACTCCATATATGTGCTGGCATTTTGATGTGATGAGGAATCTTCTTTTTGCACAGTGGAATTTGGGGGTGAATTCTGGAATCTAAACCAGGCCTGATGTGGGGAGAAGACGCCTGCCTCTGCATCGATTGCATGTACGGGAAGCTTCAATGAGTGTCCTATGCAGCCAATAAGTGGAGCACTCGAGAGAGGATGAACTGACGCAACTCCACTGGATCCCTGGCCACGGCCTGCTTGGTGAGTTGAAGCATTTCTCATCATTTGAAAAAAATACTTTCCAAAGTACATTTTCATTTTGAGTTGAAACACAAACATCTTACTAAGCTTTGAACAAATTTTAGGTTCAAGTGTTCGTTATCTGGGTCGCTCTTAGCCTGGTTATACTGCAAAACACGCTGGTCGTGCTCTGTATCTTAGCCGACCATCGATGCAACTCCAGTGCAGCTCCTCCCATGGCCATCTTAGTGAGTTGAACCATTTTCTTTTGGAGAACACTCTTAAGTATGTTTCTACTTTGAGCTGAAACAGGAACATCTTACTCCATTTGTACAGTAGTCCTTGATTGTTGAACTTTAAGCATTAGTCCTTGCCTTTTTTTTTCCTGATCGGTCAAACTTGACAGCTCTTTTGCTTGTTTCAGTTTGAACTGTTGTTGCACTGAAGGAAAAAAAAAACAAGTGAGGGGCATAGGAACTGGAACACACTACATCTATGGAAGCTATCAGATTACCAGCACAGTGATTGGTTAATCATCTTGTCAGACTGTGAGTATGGACTTGGTCATGGGTGCGTTGGGCTTGCTCCCCTCCGCAAGGTGGCGGCAGTGCCATGGGATCAACTCGACGAGCAGGTCATGGTCTGGCCTCGCGAGGTCAGGGAGGCGTCCTACAACATGGAAGATATACTCGACACCTTCCTTGTGCGTGTCGATGGCCAAAAGGAGGATGATCTGAGCAAGCTCAAGCGTGCCATGAAGAATATGGGAGACCTGTTCAGCAAGGGCAAGGCTCGCCGAGATATTTCTGTTAGAATAGATCTCAACCGAGTTGGCCCAACGGCCAACTCGGACCCTTTGACCGCGTCTTGATCGGGGACGCTTAACCGACTCCTAGTCGGTGGGCCCCTGTCGCGCAGCCCTATAAAGAGGAGGTGGGGGCCAGGGGCACGGAATGTGAGATTCACCGCCACAGTAGCTACCCCACCTCGAAACCCTACCGATCGGGAAGGCGCTGACAGCGATGGGAAAGTTCCACCGGCACCGCCACTGACCACGGCCTCACTGCACTGCATCACCATTCTTCATCGACACTTGGTCTACCACTCCGACACTATGACGGCCGGTATCCTTGCTTTCTCTATCTCTCTCTCATCTCCTTCTAGATCTAGTACTAGGACTTGTCATCAAAGCAATTTGTACCCCGGTGATCTACTGTTAATGGTCTACGATTTACAACAATGGTACCGGAGCCGGTCAACAGTCAGATTAGCTGTAGATTTAGATCGGGGAAGAGAGGAAAAGAAAGAAAAATAGGAAGGGATTCGATTTCAATTCGGGTCCTAACCCTAACTCTAATGCCCAACCCTATCCCGAACCCTAGAAGGGGAAGAAAACTCAAAGTTAGAAAGAGAAAAGGGCCGGCGGGACCCACCTACCTGCTGGCTGCCACCGCCGGTCGCTGCACGGCGCCGCGCGGGAATGACAACTCGAGCCACCGCACGGCGCTCTCTGCCGATGCCAAGCTGGGGAACAGGGCACCGCCTCGCGGCCACTCGACGGCGGCGCGCTCACCCTCGGGCGAGCGCGCGCGCCGGCGAGAAGCCTCGTGGCGGCGTCGTCGTCCTTCCTCCGGCCGTCACGGGCGGCCGTCTTGCTCTTCAGTTGCTTCGTCGAGGCGCTGAGTGAGAAGAGGATGGGAGAGACCAAGAAAAGAAAAGCAAAGAGGGGGAGCGGCGGCGCCTTTTTTCCTCACCGGCGCTCAGGCCACCATGGTCGGCACCGCCGTAGCCGCTGCGGCTAGAAGACACAGAAGGGCGAAAGAGCAAATGTGAACTAGGGTTACAAGGGGCTGCGGCCGGGTGGGGTTTTGTTCCTGCGAAAACTCAGGGCGACCGCCCGATCGTGATCAACGGCCGAGAGTGCTCGGGCCTTCTTTTGGCCCAGGCGGAGAAGAGAAACCCCGGCCCAGGCCCAGGTTGCGGCCTGGGCGCGGGGAAGAGCAGCACGTAGTGCTGGGCCGCTGGCAGTGCTGGGCCGCTGAGCGGCTCCACGGGCCCGCGAGCGAGGCCGGCTTGCTGGGCTGCACTCAGGGCCGCACCTGAGCGTCGTGCGCGCAACTGGGCCGCGGGCCAATCTTCCTGTTGGGCTTGCTCGGTAGTTCTGCAGACGCGTGTGCGAGGCCAGCAGTTGGGCTGCACTGCGGGGCCGCGGAAAAAAAAACGAGCAAAAGAATGGGCCGCTGGCTATGTTGTTGCTAGGCCAGGCCAAAAATGAAGAAATCAAACTGTGACTGAGTTTTGTCAATTTTTCATAAGCTATTTTGAATGAATAAAGTTAAGTTTAAATGTTTTGTCTCTACTCAAATTTGATCAAACGTGACAATTTGTTTAGAGAAAAGAAATACAAAGTGATGCTTCTGAATAATATTATTTTAAAAGTATTATTTGATGTTTCCACTGCAAAGTTAAAGATTATTGTCTTCTCATTAAATCCGAACCAACGGGAGGATTTAATTTGAAGACTAGTTATAGTTATTCAGTAAATGATGAAAAGTTTACCCTCCAGTTGAAATTGGAACCAACAAAAAAAAATCAATTGGAGGAATAGTCAGTTTATAGTTAAGATAAATTATAATATTGTTATTTTCTGACCAACGTTGATGATAACAATATTATAAATTTATTTAAGAGTTTATATTTAAAGAAAATTATGATGTTATTATTTTCTGACCAACGTTGATGATAACAATATTATAATTCTGAGTTTTAGGTTTAAAGTTTAAATCTCTGATGAATTTTGTATCAAAGTGACCAATTTTCAGAGAATAGATAAGAGACAATAGATGCTCCAGAGCGAGCAAAATGTAATGTGTTTTCATGTTTCCGCTGCAATGATGATGATGATCTTTAAAATTAAATTCGAACAAACGGGAGAATTTAGTTTTGAAGAGGGTTATAAGATAATTGAGTTTTCATATGTTAATTCCATTTCTGCCCAACGGTGATGTGGAATTGATGTATAAGATTGATGGTTTTGTTCTATTTCTGCCCAACGGTGATATAGAATAGAACTTAAAGTTTAAAAGTTTAATGTGCATGTCTTTAACCAGATCAATGTAGGGTTATTTTCATGCTCATTATTGATGATGCTTTTCAGATAAAGAACTTCATGCCTTTATTCTTGAAGGGTGAAAAGAAAATGAACTGGGTACTTATGACTCAGAAGATGAAAAGTGCAATTTTTTGCAGAAAGAAGACCATTGTGTAAGGGACTGCGGTCTCTTTAAAGAATGGCTTCAAAAAAAAAAGAATTCTAGAATATTGATCCAAGAAAATAGAACAATAAGAGTTTAGTTTAAGAGATACCTTTTATGTACTCTTTAAAATAATAATAATAAATAATATATTTTTAGTCTTAATCATCATGATTTAAAATGTAATAAGTGACATGCATGTTTAATTTGACCAACGTCGGATTAAGCATGTGTGATAAAGAATATTTGGATTTATTTCTAAATTTGTTGTTTGAATATGAGACAATATTGATATTTATGTCCCTTCAAGAAAATTATCTCGCATGGCGGGAAAAAGTTTGTGATAGTACCCGTATGACGGGAAAAGTTTGAGAAAATACCCGCATGGCGGGGTAAAGTTGGCATAGTACTTATGTTAATCAATCCTGCATGGCGGGAGAAATTTGACATAGTATTTATCCTGCATGGCGGGAGAAAGTTGTGATGACTCATGTGCTTTGAGTGTATCCCGCACAGGGAGAAAGATTAGGGTAGCTCTTATGCTATCCTAGTATAAGTTTAAGGAGAACAGAAAGTTACAGACAAACCTCAAGATAAGAATGACATGCAAGCGTGACTTGCGAAAGTATTAATGATAAAAGACTCTGTTGAGTTTTTGAAGTGAAATGAGGAAAAAGTACTCCCAACGAATTAAGAAATAATTTCATTTGCATGATGTAATCATGTGGATGAAGAAAGTAATCAAAGTTTCCTCATTCACAAGAGTTCTGGATAGTTTTCGAAATTGTGGTAGAAAAGTTCGTACCACATTTCGAGGGGGAGAAAGGTGAGACAATTAAGAAAGACACTTCCCCATAATTCAGACAATGCGATGCATACTAAAGTGATCTATAAAAGATGAATGTGATCGTCGGGGGAGTAGGACGATCATAATATCGATACCCCTAAAGTAAAGATATAGCTAAATTCATGGACCTTTTACAGTTCCAACAGAAAGATAGCATAGTCAGCCAGTATTTATACTGGACGTGTTCAGAGTTTTAAAGGCGGTGCTAAATGCACCATAGATGTTAAATGCACCATATGAGTTTTAGCAGATTGAACCCAAAATAAGAAAATTAAAGATGGGACAATCTGGGGGAGCATGGTACAAAGAAACCTGACTCCGCAAGGAGGATGAATAATGTAAACAAGGATCTTGTTACACAGGACCTTATAGAATCAATTGTCTTTTGGCAATAAAGGTCAAGAAATGCTAGTAACTAAGGCCCCAGAAAGTCTCAAAGAATAAGAAAGTCAGATATTTCTTATGATTATAAAGTCTATATTGGTGAAATTTAAATGGAGGGTAATCCCACCTAATTTGAAGAAGCCATGAGAGGCGTTCACTCGTCTAAGTGGCAAGAAACAAAGAAAGATGAAATGAAATCGATAATACCAATAATATTTTGGGATCTAGAATAAATTCCTAAGGAGCCAAAACAGTAGGCTGTGATGGGTCTACAAGACAAAATGTGACTCCAAAGGAAATATATAAAGATGTGGAGCACGACTTGAATCAAAAGTTTTGCGCGAAGCGAATGAATAGATTACAATGAGTGCTAATGGCACATCATGATCTGAGTTACATCAGATGAAAGTAAACATAACATTTCCTAATGGGATTTGTATGAAAATAATTACGTGGCACAACCCAGAGGTTTTGTCATGAAAAGAAAAGAACGTAAGGGATGTCACCTGTAGAAATCTCTTATGGACTAGAGCAAATCTCTAGACAGTGGCATTTAAAGTTGAAGAGTCAATTAGAAATTTTGGGTTAAAGAGAATGAGAGGACAATTGCGTTTGTACAAAGTTACAGAAGGGGAAATTAATTTCCTAATCTTGTGTGGTTGACACCTTAATTGTTAATAGTGATGTCAATCTACTGCATGAGAAGAAGTTCTTGTCCTCAAGGTTCAATAAGAAAACTCTCGGTGAAATGTATCTCGTTAAAAGAATTGAAATTCACCGAGATAGAAGAAAAGAGGTATTATGACTATCGCATAGGCATGCTAAGAAAAGTTTCTAAAGAAATAAAGTACCTATGCGGGTAAACCTACGCCTGTTCTCATGGTTAGGGTAATAGTTTTGAGAACTTTAATGTTCCAAAGCAATGTAATATTGTTATAGATGGACGTCCTATATGCTTCAGCTGTTAGAAGCTTAATGAGTACAAAGATAAGACCTTACCCTGACACAGTTTACATATTCGGGTTGTTTTGGCAAAAGTCCAGTCCAGATATAGATCACTGGAATGGAGTTAAAAATGTCGGCCTCATGCTAAAAGGAAAGAACAAGTACTCTCAAGTAGTTGTGGGTACAAATGTTAAATTTTTGGCGAGATGTTTAGTGAAACCCACATAGTAGCTAACACTCGCAGTTGAAGTTTTATTGTGGAAAAGCTCCAAAAGAAACAGTTCTAGTATCATCAGTGATGTAAAGTTATAATATAGCATGATATGAGGCTGAGGGACAGGCAAAATGGTTAAGGAACTTAAACCCGGAATTGATAATGGTTGTCAACAGCAATAACCATTTAAGTAGTTTGCTCCTATAACAATGAGTCAAGTGTGCTGCCAAACACATTGACACTAAAGTTATACGTTGTTGAGGAGAAAGTCCGGAATCATACTAAAAGTATTGAATGTAAAAGTGACAAGCAAGTGCTTGCGGATCCACTTATCAAAGGCTTACCACCCAGTGTGTTCAGAGAACACACAGTCGACATGGGTCTATGGTATAGCCTATGATTTCCGGACAATAAAGGGCCCAAAGTTGAAGAATCTGTTTCAGATCAGAGATGTGTATTGTAGCTGTTAAATCTATCGGCGACTGATCGTGACGATGAGGCATGCTCTATACACTGATTTGTGATGGAACAAATAAAAGTAAAAGCAATTAAAGTCAAAGTTTAAAGTTAAATGATAAGTTGAGATCAAGGGGGAGAATGTTAGAATAGATCTCAACCGAGTTGGCCCAACGGCCAACTCGGACCCTTTGACCGCGTCTTGATCGGGGACGCTTAACCGACTCCTAGTCGGTGGGCCCCTGTCGCGCAGCCCTATAAAGAGGAGGTGGGGGCCAGGGGCACGGAATGTGAGATTCACCACCACAGTAGCTACCCCACCTCGAAACCCTACCGATCGGGAAGGCGCTGACAGCGATGGGAAAGTTCCACCGGCACCGCCACTGACCACGGCCTCACTGCACTGCATCACCATTCTTCATCGACACTTGGTCTACCACTCCGACACTATGACGGCCGGTATCCTTGCTTTCTCTATCTCTCTCTCATCTCCTTCTAGATCTAGTACTAGGACTTGTCATCAAAGCAATTTGTACCCCGGTGATCTACTGTTAATGGTCTACGATTTACAACAATTTCTTGTGCCATCGAAGACATCAGGAAGCAACTTCAGGAGCTCCTTCTGCTTGGGTAACAGGGAGGTGAAGGTACCAGGGGAATATGAACCTACTCCCTCTGTCCCCAATTGTGTGTCGTTTTCGGTTTTTTGTGCCCGCAAGTTTGACTCGATTTTATAAAATGCGTGCAACATTCACTACTAGAAAACCCCCCTATAGCTACGTTGTATTTGTAACGCCATCAAAAGCGTCTCTACGTTGGCACGTAATGACGTTATTTGACACGATTTCAAAAACGTATCTAAGTGTCACGATATTTGACACACTTTCAATGTCAAGAGATATCTAGACACATTTTTTAACATGCTGTTAACATTGTATTAAAATGACACGAAATTAGCCACGCTTTGAACCGTCAATAACCTCTACACACGTTGTAAAACGCATCTCAAAATCGTCAATAGTCACCTAAAAATGCTTTTTAACATGCAATTAAAAATGAATAAAGTTGACACATAATTAGACATGCTTTCAACGTGAGTAGCATGAAGACACGTTGTAAAGCGTCTCAAATAACCGTCCTTATGCGTATAGAGATGTTTTTATATGCAATACCGATATATGTCTAGTTGACATGAAATTAGATACGCTTTTAACATTACTAGCCGGTAGAGACGTTTTAATGTGTATTAGAAAGTTGTCCTTAACCATGTAGAGACGTTTTTGGTGCGAAACTGAAAACGTGTAACCTACCGAGTGGGAGCTTTAAGCTGACATGGCATATTATTCACCCAAGTTGACGTGGCGTATCTTCCACCGGAGCTGACGTGTCATATATTATTCGAGGCTAAAATAGTATCAACATTAATTGTGTTTCGGATTCTTTCAATTAAAAATACTAGTACAAAGAAATTGCTAATGTTTATCGTACATGTCTCATAGAGCATACTAATAATAATAATAATAATAATAATAAATAGGGAAAAATATGGTCACACACTTGAAATAGGAAAAAAAATATGGTCACTCACTTGATAATTATAAAAAGAAAAAGTGCCAGATTTGGACACACTTATAACAATAATAATTATAATAGAAAAAAATACTAGACTATAGACTTTGAACCTTAAACCAAGCACTAAAGGATTGGGACCGGCGTGCCTTACCATCGCACCAATCGTTTAGCTTTGTACAATAGGGTTAATTCTTTTATTTATTTATTATACGCTTAGCTTTTTCACAATAGCCCGGCAAGATTCGTAGGAGCCTTGTAAGAAAAAGAAAAGAGGCGACTTGAAGTAGATAGGCTTTTCCACAATAGCATGCTGGGATTTATCAAATTCCATCATAAGGGTTCGATATTGCCACTTCAATGGTTACTAACAATTGCACGCAACACAATAAAAATATGACAGAAGTGCATAGAACAAGACACTGCTGCTATAAGAACCGGGAGTATTGATGAACATGTGACCTAATGAAAGCTAGCAGCTGCTGAACACACTTTGCCAACCTTAAAAGTGAAAATAGAGTAGAGGTCTAGAGCCGATACTTATATACTAGTGCTGCTCATTGGCCAACGCAAGCAAGCAACCAAAGCTAATAAGCTGAAATAATCAGGCACATATGTAAGCAATGATTACACAAGGTCAAGCCTAACCGTTGCACTGAACTGTCTGAAATAATTCATAACCAGAAAACATCAGAGCAAGGAACAATTAAATAAGCCATGTTACAGGTCTCATGGATTAAACTATTTAATTAAATAGGAAATTTTATACACTGCACCTCTACATAAAGTAACACAAATTAGTTTATTCTCATTCAGAGCAAGAAAAAACCCACAATGTTCATCTATAGCATCAGATGACTGAAAAAACCAAGCCTTGTCTAACTTTCTTCATCTGCTGAGAGTTTTACACCCATGTCAAAATTATCTCGTGGGCTAACTCTCACCACAGTGTTCCATGGTTCAGCTTTTGGGTTCTGGACATAAAACACTTGCTGAACTTGTGATGAAAATACAAAAGGATCATCCTCTAATTTATCACCGGTGTGTATTTTCCGAGAAAAATTCACATGAGTGGTTCCAAACTCATCTTGTTGCAACCCAGCTTTATGATGAACATCATACCATTCACATTTGAAAAGCACTACCTTGTAGTTTGTGTATGACAATTCAACTATATCTGATAATCTGCCAAAATAATTAACCCCATCCTCAGCAATGTTGACCACACCGCTGTTTTGTGTGAACCGTGCAGCCTCACGACTCAAAGTGTGGAACCTGAAACCATTAATAATGTAACCACTGTATGTCATGCCACATCTGTTTGGTTTTGCAGCCAAAGCTCGGACCTTTGTCGTGATGCCTGTTCCATCGCCTAAGATAACCTGTATATAGGGAAAAAACTTATGTACATTGCTTCTATTAATTCCATGCCAAATTTGCAGCAATTTAGATGTACAAACCTTTTGCTCCAACCAGTCAGGAAAGTGTTGATCCATCAAATTCTGAATGCAAGAAGGTGTCAGATTAGTTGAGGGACACAATTTGCTTTTCTCCTCATCCAAGAATTCTCTACAACAATGAGTAAAGTATCAGTTTGTATTTTTCAAAAAAGTAGTAGTTAAAAGTAAAATCTTGGTAAATCTTGACAAAATGTTGAAGCAACCATTTTCTGCCCTAATGGATCAGTGCTAAGTTTCTATCATATATCTTAATCGGTATTATATCCAGAATACTAATTGCTTTTTTGTGTTCAACATCAGCACCATGTGAATAAAATGAAATGTAAAACTTACATGTTTGAGACTGTTGTCAGCCTGGTTCTATTCTTTATCAAATGGTTCTATTTCTACAAATAGTTGCTCAAGCTCCAAATCGAGGGTAATAAAACCCTGTAGTGTTTTAGGTTAATATATGTATGCAGCTATGCTAATTCTCAACAGTGTTCTATTTTTCTTTTTTGGCATACTGGTAAATCCATTTCTCTGATACCCTGTAGTGTTTTAGGTTAATATATGTATGCAGCTATGCTAATTCTCGACAGTGTTCTATTTTTCTTTTTTTGTTCTGAAACAGGTTTGAGTTATGGGGCTTGTACGACAAGCAATTTGGCAAAATTAGTGATATGGAACCATCCAACTACGGACTATTCACTGCAAGTCACTTGAAAAAAGCTAAAAATTAGAAGAAAAGCAGCTATAGTTAGCATCAGTGTCATGTTATCAAGTCATTGCACGTAGATCGTCTCAAATCATTCATGTTTTCAACTGTCTTAATATATGTAAGCAAGAAGTAGAAAAACTTATGTGCTTTGAAGAGCCTATGTGTAACAGGCTCATAGTGGTGTGAGTGGTAACCTAATTGATAGTGTTGTGAGCTGTTTAGGAGAATCTAATTGCAGAGTGCTCTACTCGCTAGCATTCACATTCAACAATTTCTATTTTTTCTCTACAAAAATTATAAACGCACCTTCGGAAATCTTCAAGTTCATCACAATGCCGCAACACGTATCGATGAGCCTGAACAAGAAGCTGCTTATCAAGGTTGACACCAATACACTTTCCAATAGGTTCACCAGCAGTATCAAACAAGTACATGTCTGTTATTTCATCAGATGGTCCAGGATTTCTGGATGGCCTTGTAAAACGAGTAGTTCCTTCTATAAATCTGGAACAAAAAGTCAAGCACTCCTCCATGCGATATCCTTCAGCAATTGATCCTTCTGGGTGAGCTCTATTCTTCACAAGTGCTTTTAGCTTAACAAAATATCTGAACAAAATAATTGACACATGTAAGTTAAAACTAAATTATTGATGAACATAGTGCAAATTAAAGTTGATTGCATACCTCTCCATGGGGTACATCCACCGGTACTGAACCGGACCACCTAGTTTAACTTCTTCTACCAAGTGCACCATCAAATGCACACTTACAGTAAAGAATGATGGCAGGAAAATTTTCTCCATATCACAAAGTGTCATCACAATACTCTCTTGAAGTTGCTCCAGCTCAGCCACATCTATGACCTTGGAGCACAACTTCTTGAAGAAGTTAGATATCCGAACAACTATTTTCATGACATCCTTGCTAGGGTAACAAGATTGCAGCGCCACTGGAAGAATGTCATGTAGTAAAACATGATTGTCATGACTCTTTAGTCCACTCAATGTACAATCTTTCATGTTCACACACCTAGATATGTTTGATGCATACCCATCTGGGGTCCTAAGGTTTTGAATTACTGAGCAAAGAATCTCTTTTTGATCTTTAGACATGGTAAAAGGTGCATCAGGAGTTGTTTGCTTTCCTTGATCATCTACAATAGGATGAAGATCCTCTCTAATCCCAAGCTCAACTAAATCTAGTCGTGCATTAAGGTCATCCTTTGTTTTATGACAAATATCCAATAAAGTGGCGATAATGTTGTCACACACATTTTTCTCTAAGTGCATGACATCTATGTTGTGTCTTAGTTTGTTATTTTCCCAATATGGCAGTTCAAAGAAAATTGATTTCTTTTTCAACCAATCTTCTGGCTTCTTCTCCACCTTACCACCGCCCCCATCTGATTCCTTCTTTTGCCCCCGTCTTGTACGCTTGCGCTTCTGATCACTTTCAACTTCCACTTTCTTATTTCCTCCTTTCTTGTTGACAGTCTTTGATGTGCTCCCCTTTTTCCCTAACACAAACTCTTTGCCTTCCAACATTTTCAAAACAGTAGTTCCACTCATTTTTTCAGGTGCAAGTCCATTCTCTACCGAGCCATCAAACTGCATCCTTTGCCTTCGGTATTTGTGATTTGTCGGCAGCCATTGACGATGACCCATATAGCACATCTTTTTACCTTTCTTTAGGTAAAATGATTTTGTAGCTGGACCACAAGAAAAAATAGATGTATCTCTATAATCCCTAAGAAGGACTACCATGTAAAAAAAATGAGAGAAGTCTTTCATCATAATCCTTGGTAAACAGATCAATCCTTGATGCATCCACATTTTTAATTTGGAGGGAAGAACCAGCTGCAGGGTTTTTCTCACATAGCAACAAGCATGTGTTGAGTAGTGTAAGAGTTGTGCTTGATAGTGTGTTCCGAGTATGCTAGGATAGTTTCAATCATGTATAATTTGTGGTCACCATGGTGCCCACTTAAGTTTTTACGATAAGCACCAGTGCTCCGGATATATATTGAAAAATAAGAGAGAGAGATCAGTCATTGACATGTTAGCAGCGAACTCCCTACTGACTTTAATTCGAGACTATAGTCACAACTTACTACAAATATTTGATAGTTTTTCTCCCGTTGCAACGCACGGGCATGTTTGCTAGTTATTAAAAAGAGTGAAACTAATTTTAAAAGATTTTGGTAATCTACATCTATACGGTACAAGTAAAAAAATACATGAAACCACTTTTATATATTTTATTTCTATGTTATTATACTTATAGATTTTTTTTCTAATATATGTTTGTCTAAGTGCTATGTTTGGTCAATCAATATATTTTTTATTGAAGGTTCCTGATAACAATGACGAAGAAGATGATTCTGCTCATATGATTTCTATACTAATGATAATGATGAGCTTTCTGAGTTTGAAGAACATGATGATCCTAAAGACATGGACGAAGTGAAATGGAGAATTGAGCTGGCTAAGGACAATGCCAAAGATTCAATCGATCAATACCCGTGTTTTTTAAAATTTGATTTTTTCAAACAATCTCGGATGAGAAAACACCCAAAATAAAAGTTGTTCGTCTTGAAAAGTTATGAAACTTTGTAAATTATAACTTTTTAATTTGAAATCATCTTGTCAACGAAAACTACGTTTGAATGGTCTCAAATTTTAAATTCAAATTTTGTAAACGACCTCGGATGGATAAATGACCAATACGAAAGTTGTTCGTATCGAAAAGTTATGAAACTTTGTAGTTGACAACTTTTTGATTTGAAATCGTTTAGGATCTCAAACAAGCAAATTACACACGGATTTGTATAATATGTGGGGAACCGAAAGGGTATATGGACACATGTGAGTGTGTGGTGCAGTGGTAGAGGAGCCTCCGCGCGAGGCCGAGGTCGTCGGTTCGAATCCCACCCGGAGCGTGTAGCGCGCGATTTTTGCGCGACTTGCGGTGGGGTCCTCTCCCTAATTAAAATCTTTTTTTTTCTATTTAAGAAAGAAATAATATAAAACTCAACACAGATTTTACATTACGAGCTTAAAAATGACTTGATCATTTTTATTAGAAAATAATATAAAGCTAAAAAAAATTGCCGCCCACGATGGCATACAGAATAAGGGGAGAAAGGAAATTTGCCGCACACGCTTAGAGATTTTTGCTTGCCGCCGAAAATTTGCCGCCCAGTAGCCCGCGCTTATTGCGATTAGCGAACAAATCGCATCGCTTAACCTCCCCACCACGTCCGCACTTTCCCCTTTCCTCATCCATCTCGCCATCCCGTGGGGTGCTGGGGCAATCCTGGCTGCCTGACGCCGGCTGCTGGGCGGGAGGGTGCCAGGACACGACGCCGCCATCCACGAGCCATCATCCGCGCCGCCTGACGCCGGCTGCTCCGCGGGAGGGTGCTGGGACACGACGCCGCCATCCACGAGCCATCATCCACGGTCTGTGCAAGGTATGCTGCCATCTACGATCTTCCTCCCATGGCTTGCCCCATCGAGCGCTCGCGACAGTCCCCTCCACTCGCGTCGCAGCGCCCCGCCGGCCTCCGCCCTGCGTCCTCCACCGCTCCATGGCCCCGTGTCCGGCGTCTAGGGCCGACGGTCACACGATCCCGCCCTTGCCTCCGCCTCTGCCCTTCGGCCCTCGCGGCTCGCCCCCTCGGCCTCTCCATGAGTTTGCAAACTGCAATTTTTGACCTGTTTTTCCAAACAAATAATTAACAGAGCTAAATACAAGTCCATTATGGAAATTGAGTAAGAATGATCATAGAAGATGTCCCTACATGTATTGCTGCAACCGTGGACAAGAGATCCTTTGATTGGTCCAACAACATTTGTTCTTGTGTTGCAAGTTTGGCAAGCTCAGACACCACAGAGCTTGTTCCCTCGACCTGAAGATGAATAACATATCATTAGAGATTTCTGCAGTAAACATTTGACATGAACATGTAATGTGTGTCCATGTAAGACTAAATGCCTGTTAAACTGAGTTCATGAAGTGATGAATCACATCACTAACAGAACAGGCAATGAATCCATATTTTCTATTTGTGGTCACTATAACCATAGGAATGCACAGTATATTGCCACAGATTTGAAGATGCTTGTCCTGATGGCAGCCAATGTAAGCTACTTATTTAGCCAGAAAACAGTGATATCATATTTCAGCATGTCTAGCATGTGATCCTCCATTAAATTTACATGAAACAATTGTTCGCTTAGAACAAAGTCCACGTCACTGCCATGCCTCTTATTTTCTGAAAATCACAACATAGGCCTGGTTTAATCTGAAGCTATAAACTTCAGAAGGTATCGCAATGCTCCATAGATCTGTATCTGGAGTTAAACAGTCCGTACTCAGGACAATTGAAGGAATCAGAACATTGGACACAGCTATATTCCATCAGAAGAGACGAAATACACTGGTATTGAAATCAGAGAACACCAAGCGGCACAATTACTACAAACACACCAAAAACATTGTCCTCACCATCACATTTTATAAAATACAGCCATAATGTTGGTAATCAATACAAATTTCTGTATGAACATAGCAATCCATCAGGGTGGAGCATATAGGAGTATTTATCTGGAGGCATTTCCAATTTAGGATAGAGTGGAGCATATATTTATTTGGAAACATTTTCCAATTTGGGACTGAGGATTTTTTGCCATTGATATAATATAATAAGAGATGATCCAAGGGAAGGAAAATGTATTGAAGCTCTGTAGGAAGACAGGGTGAATATACGCACCTTGGACAGCAAATTACATATCGAGGATGTCATTGTGTGCATCACATCCACTGCTGAGTTAACTGCTTCCTTTACAGCTTGTGCATCAGCCTGAACAGAGATACGTAAGTATTAGTTTGTGAATACCAAATCATGCTACATAATTAGATTCAATCAGTCAGTTGCCAACCTTTGCACCATCAACAACCGAAGTGTACTGGCCTTCAGAGCTTTGATTGCTGCTGATAAAGCACTTGAATGATGCTTTTCAATATGAGACCAATCCTCAAGATATGACATCTGAACATGTCAAATGGAAGAGATACATAAGCTATACAAAGCCAATCAGTAATAAGAAATCCCAGTGCAAGCCACATAAACAATTTAAACAACAATAATAACATATCGCTTGCCTGTCCCCTAAGAATAGCAAACAGCTTGAGTTTTTGCTTTTGAAGCTGTAGTCTGCTCCTTTTGGTACTGACATTGTCACGCAATCTTGATATTTCTTTCCATGCACTGTGAAGAGTTTTCTGAAAAAAAGGAGCACTAAGAACCATTAGTTTATATGGACTGTTTTTTTGTTCTCTTACACAAAATTATAATATTTTCTTAATCCACCATAACCAGGGTTATCTGCATATTTACAGTTAGAGTATTGCATTGTAAAAAAAAATCTGCATATCTTCATCAAGTTCTTTTATACATTAATATCCTGATTTAATCCATTATTTTGCAACACAGAAATTTGTAGAATGAAATTCCTAAATTTCTTAGCTCTTAACTGAGAATGCAATATGACAATGCAACTAACATGTTCATCTTATATTTTCCTGATCTCCCATATTTATGCAGAATAAATCATGACAAGAGGACTTCGAAGATTGAGGAATTTGAACATTGATGGACATGGTGCAGAACCAGTTCATGAGGAGGACGAACATACAACAGATAATGAGAACAATGAAAGTTTGCAGTCCCCTCCTGATATTGACGGTTTATTAGCCCGCCTGCCACACCAACCTCGAAGTCCAATTAAGATAATGTGTAAGTTTCATGTTTGTCCTTGCATATCTAGATACAATGTGAAATCTTACATTTTCACATATGCAGGGCCAAATGGAGAGGTTAGACAGATTATAGGGGAATTCACACTTACAAATTTACTGGCATTACAAGGAGGAAAGGTAATTGTAGGGACAGATGAAAACGGTGTTCCAAATGAAAGGTCCGCCTCCATTCTTGGGCAGCACCTTGGCCATTTAGCAGAAAGCCCAACCTTAGCTCCTTTAGACATCCCAAGATTTGACAATCGCAGGTTTGATTCACACAAGGAACAAATAATCAAGGATGTCGAGGTAATTTTTTTATTATCAGTGCAAGCAAGTACCTCCATGCTTCATCTAAGTACTAACATTTACCTTCCCCTCTATAGCTAAAGTTTTCCTTCCCAAGGCAAGCGATACATCTTACAAGGGACTGGATCCTAAGGACAGTTAATAATAGGTGGCGAGCCTACAAATCTAAGCTGAAGAAACAATACTTCAATCGTGATGAGAGAACTCTAGAAGAAATCATAAGAGAGAAGCCACTAACGGCTAATGAACATCAATGGAGATCTCTTGTTGGAATTTGGTGCCAAGAACAACATAAGGTGCCATCTATTTACTCAACATTTATTTCAATTTTTAATCAAGGAATGTAACATTGCTTAATCATTGCTTGTCTTTGCAGAAATTATGTGCCACAAACTCTCGTGTTGCAAAAGAACAGAAGACTGCACACACAACTGGGAGAAAAAGCCATGCTAGACTCAAAAAGGAGATGGTGATAAATATTCATCTGCTGATATTTGTTAAATTCCACTATTATCTATTTTAGATTTGAAATGACACCCAAATAACTCTATTGTGCAGGAATCTAGAAATAAAAGAAAGGTTCATAGGATAGAACTATGGGAGGCAGCTCATAAAAAAAAGAATGGCAGATTCACTACAGAAAAAGTGGAGACATTGATGGTACGTATATTTTCTAGAATGAATGAATTATGCTTGATCTGTGTATCAGTTTACAATTCTATAACCTTCCTATATACTCATTTGAATAGGCGGCATCTTATGAGGAATTAAAAAAAAGGAGAGGGAACAACGATGGTAATTGTCTTTCATCTAAAGATTACAATGAAGTGTTCAATGATATTGTTGCCAAGGATTTCAAAGCACGGGGGTACTATGATGATAAGTACTGGAGTCAAGTACAAGTTTCTCAAGGTTTACCTTTTGTTACTCAAACTGAGGAAGAAAGACTGTACCAAGAGAAAGTAAATGCAATGGAAAATAAGATGGAATGCATGAGTGATTTCATGAAGTACATGGTTACTTTTATGTCAAAAAGGTATCCAGAAGATGATCTTGTAAAGGAAATGGAAGCAGCTTTACAAGAAGACGTAAGCTTACATTGAACCATGCCCTCCTCTTTCTCTATCTCTCTCTGAAATAAGAGCTTATTTTTTCTACCTTGCGTTGGTTCATATTTTTCAGGCAGCTGATAGTTCTGACCATGAGTGTACTGATGCTGACATCTCTGAAGACTCAGATGTTGATGTGAACTCTCCAGCAAATGAAGTACGGGTATACCTACTTAAATTTTAAATATCATTAGCTTAATATAATAATATTCAAGTTGTTGCTAATGGCTTGTAGAACATGGTTCAAGCCGAGCAGCAGCAGCAGCAATCTGTATATAGAATTCCTGGAAGAAGTGAAGTCCATACATCTACACCACGTGAGCAAATAACTTCAAAGGTATGATGATAAGTACTACTCAAATATCGATGCACATGTTAAAAAACTAGAAACATGAAGCTATAGTTATTTTGGGTCCCTTAGAGCAACTCCAAGTGACAGGGCCACAGCGTTCTGCAGCCGGCTTAGCTGGCAGCAAGCTACTACAACCTGCTGCTCCCTGGTCTTCTTCGTTTCCTCTCTTGCTCTCTGTCTCCTTCGTTCAGCAGGCAGCAAGCCACGCCATGTTCTACCACTGGTTGAGCTAGCTTGTTGTCTGCTTTCTATGGCTAGCGAGATTTCAGGGATAGCACACTTGCTATTTTAGAAAACCAAATAGCACATCTGTTGGAGTTTAATTTTTGCTCTAAAAATCTAAATATAGCCTACACAACAAGGATAACATATCTGTTGGAGTTGCTCTTACATAGCTTTCCCTATCTTATATTCTGTTACTACCTCTGAATTTGTTAAAGGATATTCATGTGAGATAAATATACTACGAGTGCCTGTTGTTCTTGTACCTCTGTCACAGTACATTCATATCACTCCTTGATTCATACAATTGCAACTTTTTTTTATAAACCAGCCAACTACACATGTATTAGTTGTTCCTGCTACTTTAATTTTACAAGCTTATATGCACAATATTCTATTCTCACTCATCTTTATATTTTTCTTTTTCCCTATTAATTGAGCTAAACAATGCCTGCAGGAGGCACAACCTGATGGCAATGTGGTCAGAAGTTTATCACGTGATCCCATATTGCACAACATGGTAAGTCCAAGTTGATATTTCAATATTGTTTCACTTGAAATATTATGGCTCAAATTGATCAGGCGATGCTATGTTTTGATGTTTTAAATTATACTTATAGAGAACTCGAAGGGTTAAAGCCTCTAGCATGAGCATACCAGAATCAGTATGTGCTTTTGTTTGTCTTATTTATTTTCAAATCATGTTAGTTACCATTTCAAATATCATATATTCATGTTTTGTAATTTGTAGAGACAAGAGGAAGTCTATCTTATTTCATTGATTAACAAAGGCAGAGTTGTGGCCAAAGGGAAGTTAGTGACTGCCGATAGCCGGAGAGAGATTTTAGGAACAAAGCTTGGAACAGAATACTCGGGGGTTTATGTTGAAGGCCTTGAAAATGTTGAACATGGCAATAAGGGAGATGAGGAGATACCTAGACCATTTGATCAGATTCGTACAATAATCGATGCTATTGGCTATGTTATTCCTTGGCCAACTACACATGTAAGTTTGACTTTTTTTCATTTGAAATAGTACATGTGTCCGTAGCATCTTCATTGAGCTATTCATCTAACACATGTGTCATTGTAGGTGAAGAAAGCTAAAAGTTCATCTCGAATCCGCAACAAGTTGGTACCCGCAACACGTGGACAAAGCTAGATGGGAAGCAAATTACAAATTTCAAAGTGAACAAGATAGGTTTTAGTTGTTACAAAAAATATTTAAGTAATATTTGTAAGATATCGCCGGTTTGTTTATGCTTCTTAGTGAACACAATTGTTTGAGTAATGGACTTGTTGGCTATCGAGTTACAAATTCTTGATGTTTTGTCATGGCTGAATGGAATATAATTGATGGTTTACTTCCCATTATTAATCATAGAAAATAGAAAAAAATTATCTGATTTCAATTTCTACATTCATCTTGGGACGTATTAAAGCGTTACAATATAACGTGTCTATACTACTACACACAAAATATAGTTGTATGTACAAAATCGTTTCTACAAGTCTTAATACACACTATGACGTTACTATACAACGTATTGATATATGTAGACATGCAATAAAAACGTGGCTATAGTATTGTTTCTATTTTTGTTAACATGTGTTTAGGCGTTACTATAAAACGTGTCATCTGCCACGTCACTTGCCACGTCAGCTGCCATGTCACCTTTCCACGTCACCTACTACATCGTCTCTTCACTCCTTAATGTGCAATAATGCGTCACTACAAAACGTGACTATAGTAGTAGACACGAATTGTGAATGTATCTACAATATTGTCTCTAAATTTTTTTCACACGTAATGAAATGTTACTATACGACATAACTACACTAATAGACACATGTTATATATGCGTCTATAAAAGCGTATCAATGTGTTTAGACATGCATCTAACGTGTCTATGAAACGTCCATTCATCTAATAGATACGCTTACGAAAATTGTCTCTAGGAAGCCTGACACGGTCCATACGAAGACGTTTCTAATACGTTTTCGTAAAGCGTGCCTACATCCCTATAGAGATGAAATAAAGCGTGTCTATTGTCTAAAAAAGCGTAGCTACAGGGGGGGTTTTCTAGTAGTGATTTGGTTCTCCAAATAAATTTATTAAAAAACTAAATTCAAAGACCTTTCCAATGATACTAATTATATACCATAAATATTAATATTTTTTAATATATATTTAATTAAAGTTGTTTCTCGGGAAACGTAAAGCGACAGACATTTAGGGACGGAGGGAGTAAACGTCATCCAACTCCTGGGACCGACTATGATCGGGCCCAGAAGGTGCGGCGCTCCATGATCTATGTCCACTCCAAACTAATGATAGGTATGCCAAATTCACTCCTAGCCTGGTTGCACCAAGTCCAAGAAATCGATTGATAGTTGTTTTTGCAAATCTTTCTTTTTTGCACCAATTACATCATTTGGTTCAAGTTGTAATACAATTCTTCTAACATTTTATCTCTCTGTCTGTTTCGCTATAGTGGACGATGATTACATCATTATCGGATTGGCCAACATCAACCAGCGGTCCATGGATGGAGCAAGGGACTCCGAAATTGCCATGGGTGCGTACCAGCCGCTCCACCTCAACACCAATGGCAAGTCAACAGCACGTAGCAAGGCAGGCAGCCAGCAAGTCTCAAAATAGTAATAGTAAGATATTAACTAGGCAAAAAAAAAAAAAAGAGAACATTTTCCCACCAGAACGTGTAGGGTGTAGTTTTCAAAAGCTGAAATGCATGGAGCAACAATAATAATGTGGCCCGGTGTTTCGGTTTCATAAATAAAGGAATTATAGCTTCTAAATAAAATGGGTAATCAACAAAGTGAGATTATAGAAAAGGACGAGCGCATGCACACATGGTTGTAGTGGCGTCAGGGATTAACTGAGCTCGATCACCTTGCTAACTTGGTTGCTGTTGTTGAATTTGGCCTCGAAGATGGTAGCATCGAGGGTTCCATGCGGCAGTGGCATCGCAGCCATTGCTAGCAACCTCCTCCTCGGTACTTCCACGATATATAGTCACCGATTAATTTGTACTATGAACACTATTCTAAATTTAAAGCCTGAGGTCTTACAATATAATAATTGTCACGCTGCAGTCTACTTAATTCACGTGGAAACAGACTAGACAGACAACATAGGAAATGGGAAGTGATGAGAGCATTTGCCAAGCTTTAGTGCTGTCCATTGGCAAAAACTTCAAAAAAATTCCGACATTCTAATAGTAACCTCACCAGAAGACGTGGCTGTTGATCTCACTGCTTTGCTCCCGGAGATGGGTCCCATCACTGATTTTGGACCCATCTCCATGTTTGGATCCATGGCTCCAGGCTGCTGCCAGTAAAGCGTGAAGTGCTCGTGGTCGCTCTGTGGTCGTCCAGGACTTGGTGACCTCTGATATCACTATGTTAGCAGCCGATCTCGGAGAACTGGAATTGGAACAAGGAAGGGGACGCAAGCAGGGGAATAGAGAATTTCCGGACGAGGTCTGTGTCGGTAGAGACGGATATCGTACAGCTTAGCCTCCATTACACGGCACTGTTGCCCTAAGAAGGCACTCGCAGGCGGAGACGCGCTACTCGCTCACGATATTAATCCACTCTGGTCCAAACACACTGGCGTTAGCTTTCATTTGCTGTTGGACATGCAAAAGAAATTGGCTAGAGGAAGTGACCTCCATTTACTGTTAGACATGTAAAATAGAACAGTTTGCTAATAAATACTCTGCTTCTTCTCAAATTTCTTGTGGACATCGGACCTAATAAAATATACTCATTCCCTGGTTTGGAGGAGAGACAACAGCGGTGAACTGTCCAAACTACCCCTGCCTCTCTCTTCTTGCTGGCTCCCCGTCTTTTTTTTCAGGCTGCGGCGAGACAGGTCCGCGCCTCCTGCCTCCTCGCCGGCGGTGGCAGCTGGGGGTGTAAAAGCGGGCGGCGGAACGGTCCCGTGCCCTCACCAGAGCCAACAATGGTAGGCGCGGCGCGGCCGTCTTCGGGGCTAGGCTCGCGGAGATTCGCACACGTTTACTATTTTGGTGTACAGTAGTAGCTACGATACCATATATATCCCTGGCTGTGAGATATGGCAGCATTAATATTGTGACACTATATAAATGAGCAGAAGCATCAGGCCATTTGCATCCCGAAACACAAGAATAGTACTTGTTGCGAGTGTTGTTGATACGATGAGGGGGGTACACTCGATTGCTGCTGCCATCTGCATCCTTCTCATGGTCATGTCCTGCACCCTCATGACACCCACCTGGGCAGCAGGTAAAATCTGCCGTTGTTGAATTGAATTGATGTAAGTACGTGTGCTGATCCGATCCATTGAGTTTTTATTTTGGTGATACGGAGAAATGCTTTGAGCAGCACCCGACATGCACAGAGGCTGCTTGCAAGAAAAAAAAAATGCAAAGACGAATTCCACTCCAAGGTCACCGGTTTCAGGTGCACAACATGCACATTGTTTGCTGCTGCACCCACACGCTCATACTATGATCCAATAACAGTGCTGAAGATGGTTAGAAAATAGTATGTAGCAATAATGTATCGGATCGACTTGCTCCTGCATGTAAGAAAAGATTGCGCTGTTACGTTCCCAGGCCGAGCCGGACTCCAGGGGCACCGTCTGCAGGTGTGTCCGGCTGGCCAGCACACAGCCCCCAACGGCACGGGAAACGGCGACGTCACCCTGGCCACTCCCGTGAGCGAGCGCGGCCTCTGGTCAACGCGCTTCGCTGCGCCCCCTCGATGGGCCGGTCCACGAGCAAACGGATGTGTTCACCAGATGGGCGAGGGTTTTTTTTGACTTTTTTTTATGGGTGTGTTTAGTTCTATCTAAAATGCTAAATTTTTCACCGGATCGGTGAGGGCTTTTTGACTTTTTTTTGCCTCTTGATGCCAAAATCCAAAATGGAGAATGGATATATTTTTGCCAAAAAATTTACATGGTGTTTAGTTCTATTCTGCAAAATGATGGGCCAAAACCCAAAATTTTTTGGGTAAAATGGAGAACTAAACACTTCTCACCCCAAAACTTTACACCCTATCATATTGGATGTTTAGATACATACATGGAGTATTAAATATAGACAAAAAATAACTAACACAGATTGCATGTATTTGCGTGATGAATCTTTTAAGCCTAATTAGTTCATGATTTGACAATAAAGTGGTACAGTAACATATGTGCTAATGACGGATTAATTAGCTTAATAAATTCGTCTTGTGGTTTACTGACGGATTCTGTAATTTATTTTTTTATTAGTATCCAAACACCCCATGCGACACCCCCATGTGATATCTGATGTGACACCCAAAAATTTTACACCCCGAAACTAAACAAAGACCGTAGGAGCAAAGGATATCATATTCTTTCTGTCGGATATGCCAGCATTAATATCGTGGCATTTACTCTAACAATTTCAGGTGATCAGTGTCACATGGGAGTGTTCGGACAGTGATAATAAAACAAATTACAAAAGTCCTCAGTACTCCACAAGACGAATTTATTAAGCCTAATTAATCCGTCATTAGCACACACTACCCAAAAAATTATGGAGGCGGGCGTTTTTCATTTTTGGAGGTGGGCAAAGGCAGTTGCCCTGCCCGCCTCAGATAATCTATTTACGGAGGCGGGCACCTTAGAACGTCCGCCTCAGTTAATTGATCGGAAAAAAAAAATCCATGAGCCCGCCGGCAAGCCCATTCCCGAGCCCACTGGCGAGCCCGTTCTCAGCCTAGTAACCGGATCTAGCCTCGCCATGCCGCACGCAGGAGCAGGGACGCAGGCTACCACCATCGCCGGATCCAGGCGCAGTCGGCCTTCTTTTCTCCAGATCTGCATCGGTGGTGGCTGGATCCGCGTCAGGGAAGCTTGATCCGCCAGATCTGGGCGTACCACGCCGCCGCATCGTCGTATCCGTTGCTGGGGAGCGCAAATCGAAGCCCCGCCGCCACATCCTGGCACCTCCTGGCTGAATCCGCCGCACATTGAGCCACCGGCGCATTCCTCCACTAGATCCACCACAGATCGAGCCACGGGCGCGTTCCTCCACCGGATCGAGTGCCCACTGCCACCACCGACGAGTCGTCCACCATCCCTGTTCCTCCTCTTACTCCGTTTTCACCCGTGGTGAGCCCGCCTTGATCCCCACTTTCTCCCCATACTTCTATTTTCTCGAACTGTGGCCACTAGGGCCGTTTCCGCATGCGCCGGCGAGCTCCTTCTCGCCGTCGGCCATGGAGACCACCGTGCGGGCCCTTCCCCGGGCACGCTCCGCCCTGTGGCGGATTCGCCTTCAACTCCATTTTAAACCAAAGAAAGCAAACAAGCATCAGTACATCTCGTACTCAACAAACATAACATGGGGTTCATGAGGCTCAAAAAGGTAGACACGGTTTACTACGTTTAGCATTTTTAGTAAGTCAAGGTTTTAGCATTCTTTAGTATCAAGTTATGCTTAAACCCTAGTAAAACCCACATTATCATATATTAGTACCAATAGAATCATATAAACATCACCATAGTTCCCCGTGCGACTACATCCCACCTAGGTCAGCTTGGCTAGTCATTTAATCATCCGATTATATCCCCAAATCACGTCATGTCATTTTTTCCTCTCTCTAATCCCATACGAATCAAACGGCGGCGGCGGCTACCCTTCCCACGGCGTGAATCTGCATCCGGCGGCCGCGCAGGCGCCTCCTCACGGCGGCCCTTGGCATTTCAAGACCGGTGAGCTACAGACATCGAGGAGGTGACAATCCCCATCCGGCCCGCGGCGGCAGCTCAGGCATCCCGGCGGCCCCTCGCCACCGCGGCCCTCGGCGGCAGCTCCAGCATCCCGGCGCCCACTCTCCACCACGGCCCGCGGCGGCGCATCCTCCCGTCCCGACGGCGGCCGTAGCGCCCGTTCTCCTCCCGACCGCAGCCGCGGCGCCCTTCCCCATCCCGTCGGCAACTTTCCCCGTGCGACCTCGCCTCACGCAGATTGCGCACCGGCGGCGGCGTGGCTGGCCCTTTGCCCCCGGCAGCTCGGCAAGCCCTTCTTCCTCCGAGCAGCTACTTCCCCGACGGACGGTGCCCTCGGCGGTGATGCGTCTCGCCTGGTTCAGACGGGCCCCGGGCGTCCCCATCTCCGGCCTCCCCACATTGAGTAGTGACGCCTATCCTCGCGTCGACGGGAGCTCTGGTGGCGGTGAGCAGGTGAAGTGGGCACGGTCCTTGCTAGCTTCTTGATTCTTTTGGTCATGGATGTGCATGTGCTCCTCCGTGTGTTTCTACTTTCTATGTGTTTATTATTTGAATGGTGCATTTGGATTCCTACAGCTAAACGCACTTTGCCTTCTTGTATGTTCAATTATTTTGTCTGATCCGAAGCAAAGACTAGCACTTCCATGCACTCCGGGGATCCAGGCGGGATGCCGAAGGTCCGTGTCCGTGCGGGGGATGGCGGCCTCGTCGGCTACCTGTTTGTGGCTGCGGCCACATCGTTGGCTGCCGGTGGCAACAGCAGCAGCTTCGGCGAGCTCGCGGAGGCTACAGGAGCAGCTCCGGCGACAGGACCACAGCTCGCGGATGCCCCAAATCGCTTCCTTGCCGCTGGAAGATGCCCCAATCCGCCACCAGCGACGTCACGAATCAGTCAGTTCCCATGGACGCCTCATGCATATCGTCTACTTTTCGACAATACTAGTTGATCCTTCAGTTGTTTGTAAAAAAAAATCTGGATGCTTATTTGACTTATTAGTACTGGTCTTTGTTGCTGCAGAATTTTACTCTTTTTCACCTTTCTTGCAGTCTGAAATTGATTTAGTCTTGCTAATTTGTTCTTCAAAAGAGCTTGTAAAACCAAATATGTGAATGATATCAGAAGGTCAGAACTTAGTAAATGGCTATTTTCATATTAGTTAACTATCGTTAACCAAATATATATATATACTATTCTGAAGCCTGGGTCACGAATAACACTCCGCGCCACGGCGGAGCGCCGGCCTCCTCCGGCGAGAACTAAATCACGAGCGTATTTATGTACCGTGACTTTTATTACTGCGCTTCTATTAAGTATAGTATAATATAATAAATAACCTGCGTAATTAGATTACCCTCTTACCATCCCCATTTATTGCCTCAATCCACGCCCTGCATTTGTGGCAGGTCAAGAACGGGTCCAAAGTTTACATATACTGAAATAGCAGCTTCTGGTTCAGCTCCTCAACGAGGTGCTCGCGCTCTCTCCGTTCGTCCCTTGCTTGGGCGGGGACGCGCCCGAGGCCGTCGTCGTCGGGCCGGACCCCTCTGCACCCGCCGCAGCGGCCTTCTTCTCGATCGCTCTTATGCTGCGGTTCTTCTGGCTATGCGCACTCGACGCCCCGGCAGACGCCGGGTACCTCTTCTTCCGAGACCTCGGGGCGGAGATCGAGCGCGGCCTCGTCACGTGCCGGCGCTCGCTCGCCGTGTTCCTGCGCTCCGTCGGCCCGGACGTCGAGGGCCGGTTCATGCGCTCGCTCGGGTACATGGCTACATGCTCGCCAAGTGGTGCCTGCTGCGGGAGATACAGGCTGCTGCTGCCGTGTCGTCGCCGGCGGCACCGCGTCGTCGTTGCGCGTTCCCCGCCGCGGCGTGCTTGTCGTACGCCACCGAGGTGCACGCCTCTGGGTCCTGAAAGGCTACGCGCCCGTGCTCCACTGCAGCTACATCCTCCACTGCCTCAGTGCCGCTGGTGGTTTTCCAATCTCCAGGCGGCACTCATACACGGCTCAGATTCACATGCTCCTAAGAGAAACTAGCACTAGATTGATGGATGATTTTTTTTTTTGTGTGTTTGTTCAGAGTAGGTGCCGCCGTTGTGCTGGATGCCTGGATCAATCTGCAGCTGAAGCGGGTAATTTTGTACTGTTTGTTTTTTGTTCTCCCAGAATCCGATCCCATATACTGTACGACTGAGATGATATGTTGTATGAATCTAAATATCGTTTTAGTGAATTTGATTTGAATCGAAACTACGAATCTTTGTCTAATTACTACTGATTCGTCCCTTAGAATGTTGTTGTTCACGTACATTACAGTAATACATGAATAAAGTAGTTACTACTTGATTTGAAACAACTACTACAAATCGAAATATTTATGGTTGCAGAGAATAAAAAAATAGTACTACAAAAGATTTAGAAATAAACTATTACAGAAGATGATTTTTATGTTTTTTAACTCATGTGGTTAATCAGGATAATAGTAATAAAAAAAACTCCACCGAAGATCAGACACCTCGGTGTTTATTGACATGTGTTGCTGCCTGCGACTGGCACAAGAGTGATGAGTGGATCATGCAGGCACAGGACCAATTCAGAGTAGCTCGCCGTGTGGTTCAAATGGCTTGTTTATACTGTTATATGTGATTATTAGGAATAATTTATTTAATGAGGAATAATTATTTGTTTTTACCTGTACGAGAGTGTCCCGGTTCGTTCAAACAAAGCATATTTGATCGCCAGAATAATGTTTCAGTGAATCTTGGTCAAAAATTTTTTTCTCACGAGACCAATTCAGAGTAGCTCGCCGTGTGCTTCAACTGGCTGTTTATATGCTGTAGTGCGATTATCGGGAATAATTATCCCTTTTTATTACTATGGTTAGTGTTCTCCGTAAAAAAATTATCCCCGTGAATAATTTTATTACTACATTTAGTGTTCTCGGTATACAATTATTCCCGAGCCTGGTGATTTGTGCCCGTTTTCACAAAGTATCGGTAAGTAAATGATAATAGTAGTAATAAAAAAACATAATTCGGAGATCGGACACCTTGGTAAATAGCGGCGCCAAATTTACTTCGCATGAGCCTGTCCGGAATTATTTAACAAACGAAATGATAGTAGTAGTAATAAAAAACAATTTAGTCTTGTCTTCGGTACATAATTTACTATGCACACACTAATAATTTAGTCTTGTCTTCTGTACTGAAAATTTTTATTACTCTTCGGTAAAATATTATCCTCATACAAAGATCGGCTGCCTGAGTCAGCACCGTAGCAAATTTTATTACACATGGATCTGTCCATAATTATTTATCGAAGCAAATGATGTCATATAGTAATAAAAAGTATCATCATCTGGAAATTGGACGGCTCGATAAGTACCGCAACAAAGTTTATTGCACAATGCCTCCATCCGGATTTATTTATCGAAGCAGTAGTAATAAAAAATACCGCATCCATAAATTGGATGTCTCGATAACAAACACATCTAAGTTTACTGTCCATGTCCCTGCTCGTAATTATTTATCAGATCAAATTATGTCATATAGTAATAAAAATTATCCTTATATGAAAATCGGCTGCCTGAGTAAGCACCGTAGCAAATTTTATCACTCATGGGTTCATATATAATTATTTATCAAAGCAAATGATGTCATGTAGTAATAAAAATTATCATCAGTTGGAAATCGGATGGCTCAATAAGTACTACAACAAACTTGATTGTGCTTAGGCTCACTCGGAATTATTTATTGAACAAAAAGAAAACAGTAATAATAAAAAATATTCTGCCTCGAGAAATCGGTATAGCACACCAACATTTACATATACGAACCCGGCCAGAATTATTTATGAAAGCAGATGATAATTGTAGTAATAAGAACACTCATCTAGAGACCAGTGTCTTTACCGTACCAGGTCGGCGCTACGAAAAATATCGTACATGTCCTCATTGTTTAATAATAAAAAATACAATCAAAATAGGTAAAACCTAGGTATTTATTTATTAGATTAAAAGATATCAATAAAAAACTCTACAAATTAATAAAAAAACTTGTGGAAACATGACCACGTGTCAAGGTATGGCTAAATTTACTCATCATGTCCACGCTAGGAGTTATATGTGGAAACAAATAAAAATTAATTTTTACCGTCATTCAAAAGTTGCACCACATGCACCTGGAAATTGGGAACCATTTGAATGCACGCACTAATGATGGCAGCTTTTCAATGCAGCTGAGAAACAATGCTACTGACCATGCATGTCACCCTTAATCAGGAAATAAAAACGCCGTGCTTCCTTGTCAAAAAAAAAACGCCGTGCTTTTTACTGCAATAAATAGA
This sequence comes from Saccharum spontaneum, assembly GCA_022457205.1. Lineage (NCBI taxonomy): Eukaryota > Viridiplantae > Streptophyta > Magnoliopsida > Poales > Poaceae > Saccharum > Saccharum spontaneum. Next base: position 67,601,606 of record CM039597.1, read on the forward strand.
ACAAGCTGCTCTCTAGGGAAAAACGACGGGCTGACGGACTGTCAACGACCGCCGTTGGTGCGCTCAGTACTATTCCTAGGCCAGGCTGGTAATTTTACTCTTCACCGGGCTGGAGGGAATTATTTATAAAAGTAAATTCTACTATTAATAATAAAAAATACCTTATTCATAGATCGAACGTCTCGATGACAATCAGAGTTAATTTTACTTTTCACAAGCCTGGAGGAAATTATTTATAAAAGCAAATGTTAACAATAGTAATAAAAAATACCTCATTTGGATATCGGACGCCTCCCTAATTAACACGGCCAACTTTATTACATAAGGGCTCATATGGAATTATTTATTGTACAAATGTTAATAGTAGTAATAAAAAACATTGTGCTTATCTGGCTTACTGCTGAAGGGACACGTCTGGGTGAAATCAATCCTTTTATTACTAAAGTTAGTGTTATCGTTAAAAATTATTCCCGTGATCAATTTTGTTACTTTTTATTACTGATAGTATCATTTTATAAAGTAAATAATTCCATCATGGACTGTGAGCAGTAAATAATCCATCATTGGTCAGACTAGTTTTTATTACTGGCACTATTATTTTGTTAAGAAAATAATTACATCTTGAGCCGTGAGTGATAAATTTGCCAATGGTAATCACTGGCATGTCCCATCACCGGTCAAACTATTATTTATTACTGATACTATCATTTTGTTAAGAAAATAATTACATCCTGATATGTGAGCAGTAAATTACCTCATCTGTGTCATACGTAAATATGGAGAATAATAAAAAAGTTAATTACCAAGAAAAACCAGGCGGATGGATGACGGGATTGGGATGGGACTCGTGAATTCAAATTCAAAAAAGAAATCCGACTTAGGGGCTGCATGATTTATTACTTGCCTAAATATCCCTGCATGCATGCTTTGATCACGAATTAAAAATTGGGCTCACTTCCACGCCAGGCCTTGCATGCAGCCTTTGATTTGGTGCAATCAATTCCGCACCAGACATGCATGCAGCCAATAAAGAAGTAGCAGTTGAGTCCACCGGGGAGGCAATCTCTACAACTACTAAAAGACTGAAATGTTATCGTCTTAGTTAGACGATCGCCCCGCCCCCCGCGCCCCCCCTCGGACCGCTCCTATCCCCGCGCAGTCACGCCCATGACGCCGAGCTCGGCTCTCGCCCGCACAACCGACGCCCCTAGACGCATACGCCGCCTCCGCCCCAGTCGCGCGCGCCTCCCCTGGTCCCGATCTTCACCAGCACCTGGCCACCGCCTCCGCCCCGCGTCCCGCACTCCGGACCTTCGCCGCGGCGTCCTGCGGTGCAGCCCTCGGCGCCCACAACCCACGCCTTCGCGACCGCGACTCCGCGAACAGCAGCACGGAGCAGCGAACTGCGGCTGCTATCCTCGCACCTAGGGTTGGGGCGGCGCAGACGGCAGCGTCGAGCAGCAGCCGGCCGAGTCGCCTAGCAGGGGAGCGGCGCAGGCAACCAGCACTCCGGTCTTCGGCAGCGGCAGAGCAGAGGCGTCGTGCACAGGCTGGTCGGCTCCGTCGGGCCACGGGCAGGCGCCGCAGGCGGCCACACTAGGCCGCGCCGCAACGGGCAGCACTGCAAGCCAGCCCTCAGCGCCCAAGCCCTATTCGGCCAACCCCCAGCCGACTACAGCCCATAGCAAGCGCCAGGCAGAGGCAGGCAAAAGGCAGTACCGCAGCAGGCCAAAAGCCTAGCAGGTAATGCTGCAGCCTGTAACTGTAAGCATTTTTTTACTATTTACACATTATAATTGCTTAGAAATTTGATAATAAGTTATTTGATAAATTGTAGATTGTCCAAACAAACGTATGGAACCTGCGACACTGGTAACAACAAGTCAAGCACGACATTCAAAAAAAAACAAGTCAAGCACGGGCAAACGACGATATCCAGCCGAAAGGTCCAGACATCTGATCCCTGATATCTCAATTACTTGTGTTTTATTTTGTAAATGCCATTGTTCACAGGTCACAAACTTTCTGTTGTAGGTGGCTAATAATTAAATGCTTAGCCAATTTGGCAATTTGTGTCAATTAATTCTTTGTTTGTTTTGTTCTTAATTAAGAAAATCCAATTCAACTTCATCTAGAATAATTCTGGTTTGGCATAATAAAACTAAAAAGAACTTGTGCCAACTGCCGAATGGGGGCCTAACGCTCATCCATAGTTTGGATTTGGCACTGCAGATTGGTGAACTTTACTAACAAAATCTGCTTTTGGCAAATCACTGTTACTTGACCGCGCCATTCTTTTAAAGTAGTTGATGATCGCATTTGTTGGAACAAACGTTTTAGATATGAATTCTCGTTTAGTTAATTTGATACTACCACTGATTTGTCAGGGTAAGCGGTTTAGCTATTGGATTATCCTTCCAAGTTAGCGCTTTTCAGTATCCTTTGTGCATCAGATTTCCTCCCAGTGACAATTATGCAGTTTAGCTGCCAGGGGTAAGCGGATTGAAATAATATCGTCAGACATAGGCTTTAAAATATTTTTCATTTTTTGACATAGATTACAAAAGCCAGACACTGCGCAGCCACACTTCAGTTAACATGAAACTGGTTTTGTCTAAATGCCCTTAAATTGCTCATTCAAATTAAAGCACATGTATGCACACAAATATTGATGTTTCCATCATCACAAATTTACTATACTATATGATGCTTTGACATTATCTTCTTGGCTTCTTGCTTCACAGAATATGTGCTATTGGGACAGAGTTATGTTTAGAGTTCATGATATTTTCACTGCAGTTAACTTGATATGTATTATCTTTTATGCCTACATATTGATGTCATACTTGTTTCAATCATGTAAAGTTTGGAAACCACAAAAAGGCAATTAGTTAATATTTGCCCAAATTCTGATTTATTAATTTATCATTTTTTTGTGTGTAGTAGGAACTGCCAGGCCCCTTCTTTGCTGATTAAAGATGAAGTGTCTGAAGTCACAAATCGATTGTGCTCAACGACGGTCGCTGAGGTGCATAATCAAGTTGCAATCTTCTCCTAAAAAATGATGCTATTACCATTTTAAAATCTTGAAATGCTGTTTAAGTACAATGCTCTCCTTCTCTCAATTCTTTAAGCTTTTGTGTGAACTACTCTACACATGGAACTCAATAGATTCACTGTGACTATAGGTACCTGAATTGACATCAGCAGCTGGATAATTCTTTAGAGCTGAAGCTGAAGGGAAACGAACGTGCCCTACTGGAAGACCAATACGACTGGCCTGAGTAAGAAGTGCCTTTTATAATTTTGTATTAGTGTCTATAATAAATATTCGTTTGAGGTCATTCATGTGGCTAGAGAAGTTTGTCCATTTGGTCTATAGGGTTTAGGATAAGAATTGGCAAATGTTCTGTATTCAGTAAATTTAATCCTGCATTATGGAGATGCTTGGCTTTGGGGACGCTGTTGTTGTGTGCCCTGCTTGCAGGAAAAGGTCCCCAAATCTTAGTTGGATATGATGTCGTGCTCCAATTTTACATTCAGGTTTGCACTGTCAATTCTCTGGCTTTGCTCTAAGATTAACTATTCGCTATTCGGTGATTTGTCATGGCTTTGCAGGTACTGATAAAATTAGTGAAGCAGGAAATGACATGAAGATCAATAATACAAGGATGTAGCATAGCTGGGCAAGGGGCACCTGCAGCTGTAACTCAGACATATACCCAAGGTTCATTCAGTTTCCCTCCTAGAACAAGTAACATGTTCATGTTTCCATGATGCTAAGGCCAAAAGGCATGTCGTTTTCTGCTTAACATTAAAATAATAATTTGTTTATTAAATTTACCGTTGTGTTTGTTTCCATATCTCATGAAAAGTTTGTGGTGATCATGTTCATGTTTCCATGATGCTAAGGCCAAAAGGCATGTCGTTTTCTGCTTGACATTAAAATAATAATTTGTTTATTAAATTTACCGTTGTGTTTGTTTCCATATCTCATAAAAAATTTGTGGTCGTATCCTATATGCATGGAGGCAGTGAGAAATATCTTTTTAATGAATTGGCAAGACATTGTAGCCATCCTTTTCTGATCCCGATTTCATTTTATTTTCTCTCCCCTTCCATGCATTTGAGCTACTCTTTGTTCTATATATTTTTGTAGGGATTTCTGAGTTAAGGTTGGCTGACTTGTTGACGATCTCCTCTACAGCAGCCTGAACTAAACCTTCCCTTTGCTGACATGAACACAGTCCATACCAACCATTAGGCTAGCGGAATACGCAAGGCCAGTCTCTGAACTTTGACAAAAAAATGTCTGAATTTTATACCTGAACATTATGCTGACATTTGCGACAAAACAAACAGTGATTTCAGGACAGCTCAAAGGACATCAAGAGCCTCTGCGGGATGGCTCTGCACATGCTGCACACCCACAAATGTTGGGAGGTAAGTGCAGTTCAGCTTCTGGAGAACACATGACAATGAATGGTGCCATGTGTGTGTAATCTGAATTCTGAATCGGGATGCTGCAAAAGTGTGTGTAGGTGCCGTCAGATGTACTTCCATGAGAGGATCTTGGAGACAACCGGTGCGATCATCATGCCGATGACATGGCTGCATGTTTAGACTGCCACGCGGGGCAACAGCGTACGGGCTGCAAGCCGACACATTGAGCACAGGGGAGTTGGACTACATCAACAGAGGTAATGGACTATTCTGATACATCAACAGAGGATTTTTTTATTCCCCTTTTTTGCAGAGCTTGTAGAAAATGAATTTGTTCATTTATGATCCATGTGCTAACACCAGGTGCAAAGATTGAGATTAGTTGGAGATGAACTTTGCCTTGTGACCAGTTGACAGCGGATTCACTGAACTTTGCTAAACAGTTCAGTGCTTCCTCAAGGTCAACTCCCACTTTTTTCTCAATCTACATTTTTTTCCTTTTGTCTGTTCAACAGGTGGCTAGGTGCTTTTTTCAGTTAGCAGATGCATTGATATTTTACTATTTTTTCCAAACCTTTTCTATAAGTCGACTAAAAAGTTGTTATGATTTAGAAATCCTATTTGTAGGGAAAAAATGGTGCAAGATTAAAGCTCCATTCTATTTGTTGAGTTCTGCAAGTTATGATTGCTGGTTTCAATCGAGTTTAGAAATATGTTGATTTCTAGAAGTTTTCCTTGCAGATGATTGCATCTTACCCAGAAACAATTATTTGCATCTCCAAGTCAATCTTTGCACCTGGTGTTATCACTTATTTATTCATGGTTTTTGTATTTCTTCTAGAGACATGATCCAATCTTTATGTAATACGAGCCAGACACTGATTTTGATAGTTAACATTTCGCCTCCACGTAAGCAACCTGAGCCACCCCAGTTGTGGGGAGCGGAGGGCCATCATGATCGGGACAGTGTGGCGGCCGTGGTGTCGGTGGCGGCTTGCGTGGCAAGCACACAATGGCAGATTGGAAGGCTGAACGTTTCATATCTATCTATGCAACAAAAGTAAGAGCTAATGCTCGCGATATGGGATTAAGAATACTGTATTCTAGAGGCAACCCACAAGGCCACAACAAACAAGATGAAGCTAGGAAGGACAATAGAGGATTCCTGGATTTGTACAGTACACGTATAAATTTAAAATTATCGTGCATTATTTTGTTCTTGTCACAACAGATGTGATGGCATTATTTGTTCCCGTTGCAACGCATGGAAAGGTCTATAAAGCAGAATTGATGAGCCTGCGACACCGCGCTCTCCGTGACTGTGTTAATTTTTAAAACTTTGCTTTTTGGATTATATTACTTTAATGTCGGTATTTAATTTCACAGTATTGTTATCTTATCGTACGACCCGTGTGTTTTTAGTACAAAAATTTAGTTGCCCCGTAGCGACGCACGGGCATGTTACCTAGTTTGATTAAAACTTTGACATCCTTTATTACTCATCAGCCTTTAAGTGCCTCGCCGTACTTGCTGTCTCCGGCAGCCGGTGTGATGAATAGTATTTATAGTGCAGGATGCTAAATAGTATGGTCATATATATATATATATATATATATATATATATATATATATATATATATATATATATATATATATATATATATGCAATTTGTTATCCATTTCATGGTTGGCAGAGATTGCTGAAGCTATTGCAAGAATAGGATAACTCCGTCCACCACTCAAGCAGATCACATCCAAGCCGTGGGTGGGATAGAGCTTAGTGTTCATCCTTGTGCGGTGTAGGCCTTGTAGCTTGAGATCTTGAGAGATTGAGCATGTGTGCCCTTGTATCTCAGTGAGACAAATCAATTGATTCCTTGATGGCCTTTTGGCGATGTCAATCCTCCGAGCTTGGTAAGGAGTGGTGGCAATTTGGTGCGCAAGGAATGAGAAGACCCCCCCTCCTTGGTGGAGAAGCTCCAGTGGGACGACACTAAGATGACCAGAAGAGTCGAGTGACGTTGGTGAGCCTTTGTGGCTTGTGACACATGGCTCGGTTTTGCACAAACCTTTTTAAAGAGCTTAACACCATGACTAGGGAAGTTTTGGTGATCGTGAGTGCTCGTTGGACCTCCAGTATGGAGTAAGTGTTGAATTTTGGCAACTAATACAATGGGAAAATAATTGCCTCATATCCGTGAGTTTGCCCTCTCTTGACTTTCTCTTACCACATTTATGCTTCTACATTGTGTTTGTCTTGTGTGGCATTTTTCTTTTCTAGATCAGAAAAGACTACTTTATAGGATTATCTCTAGGTTACAAAACTTTTTATGGGCTGTTTAAGTAGAGAACACTAGAAATACTTTGAGTACATACAATGCTAGTTATTTATGAGTATACTAGTGTAGATCAAGAGTACACATAAAGCTAGTTAGTGTATAATTTTGCTAGTGTAGATCAAGAAAACCCCGATGTTTAAGTTTTTAGACATCAATTTATCCCCTCTTAGGCCTTGGCCCTTTGGACTTGTGGAGTCATTGTTTTCTACATGGTTTTGGTCTCTGGGCGGTGCTGATTTCTTGGGCAAGCTAAGCCCATCTAGTGTTGCTTTTTTCTTTCTTTTATCTACTTGGTTGCTTTTCCTCACCTCAGGTTTTTTGGCACCTACGGCGAGGGAAATGCATCCAATGACATGCTGCCTCTGTCTCACCTTCAATCAATCAATAATAAATATGACAATCTCAATTGAGGGTCCCTTGGGGACCAAGGACGTGTTTGGTTGCCCGGATATCGGCTACCTGCATCCTTTAATGCGTATAATCTCGAATAGAAGACCGTTTTGTAGCCCTCATCTCCTGGCTACCGGAATAAAAAATACAGTGTCATCCTGATGGATGCAGTGTGCCATGTGTGGTCCCATGTGTGAGTCTCTCAGATTTGGTAGACCCTATATCCGCTCATGCAGGCAACCAAATACTATCTCAAGTTTTTTTTTTTTTTTTTTTTTTTTTTTTTTTTGCATCTGCTCATACAAGCTAACCAAACATCTACTTTTTCTGAAATAGGGTTCCACGCAGCCTACTAAACGCAACCCAAAGGTTTGAGCGATGGAATTTATGAGGCCCTTGCTGGTTCTTTTCTAGGGTCTCTCCCAATAGCATTCACATTTATTATATGTATATATATTGATTGATGGTATATATGCAATGTTTCTACAAATCGATCTGTGAGGCGTCCCATCGTTCCAACTTGAGACGTTTGGATGGCTACTAGCTAGCTAGAAGCTAGCACTGTACATTGTAGTGTATACCACATGACCATCGAAGAATCGGCTTGATGTATACGTGCCAGATATTGCTGACGGATACGAATCACACACTCTATCTATATAATAAATTCCTGATATCATGTCCCCTGATCGGTCATATACTGGCTCATCCAGTGGGGATATACCCCGGATACCCTCATGGCTATACATGGGCTACACCATCCGAGGTGGCCTGGCCTACAAGATCAAAGCGTGCACCGCAAGGCTATAAGGTGTACTAGACATTGTAATAGTACTAAATCGGATATTTTACTTGTAACCCTCCTCTAGAGTATATAAGGAGAGGAAGGGGTTCCCTAGAGGACAGAAGTCATACATCTCATTACATCTCATCATACACAACAATACTAATCAGACGCAGGACGTAGGTATTACGCCCTCACGGTGGCTGAACCTAGATAAAAACCGTGTTGTGTCTTGCGTCACCATCTAGTTCATAGCTTGCGCACCTGTCTGCCGATAAATCACTACCTTGGGCATACCCCTCGGTAGACTGCCGACCAGGTTTCGTCGACACATCCCTTACGTAAGCGACACCGTACCTTTTGCACGTTTATTTATTATTTCGTATCTTCCAGCAAGGTAATACTCAGCTGATATAACCGACCTAAATCAAAAACAAATTAAGCCCCTCTCCATTTCAACTTGTAAGACATTTGTAGATATAATTTATATCTAGATAAGAGAGTTTGAGCGGCATTGCTTTTTAGTAGGAGGGGAGTGAGTGGGTATGACATTACTTTTTAGGGTCTATATATGCAGCTTAATTTGAATTTTAGTTTGCATCCAAAATGTTTGCAGGCTGTATGAAGATACAACGAGCCCTGAAAATGTTACTTTTAGATACAATACTCTTAAAGAACCACCTCTAAAAATCAGTATAGACACATTTTTAGGAACAGTTCTCGCTCCTAAGATACTTCCTCTGTCTCTGAATAAATATATTCCTGGCAGTGGCGGATCCAGGACAAAATCCTAGGGGGACTGAACTTTACGGTTGGCTCAACCTTCGTCTTCAACCTCTGTCCAGTGTCCAATGCCTCCTTCCTAAGCTCCAATGACAGAACTTTCACGGGGCTCAGGAGGGGCTGGTCTCTTCTTCTTCCTCTCTTTCCCTTCAATTTTCTTCTTTCCTCCACCTCTTCTTCTCCCACACCCTCCCCATATTTCCATTGATGCACCAGCTGTAGGGGGGGCTGGAGCCCCCCAGCCCCCCTTAGATCTGCCCCTATCTGGAGTTATCTTAATCAAACTTTTTAGACTTTGACTGAATTGGTAGAAAAAAATATCAAGATTTATAATATCAAAGTAGTATCATTAGATATACCTTAGAATATATTTTTCATAATATGATCATTCTATGTCGCAGATGTTGTTACTTTTTTCTATAAAATTAGTTAAATTTTAAAAAGTTTGACTGACACATATTCTAGGAATTAATTTATTTGAGGACAGAGAGTACTAAGATACTGGAAAGAAGAAGGAATCAAGGAAGAATCGTGGCTGTCCAAACATGATAGTTCCCTATAATTAAGGACGTCGGTCAGTGCATGACAGCTAACTGTATATCTATGCATGGACCGATCGATCGATGTGCGACGTTGGAGCTGCACATATACCTGCCACAGATTACAGGGGCGATAATGCATGATCTCTATAGCATATATAATCTCCACCTAACTACTGATGGTCCATATCTGCCTACTAATGATATGATACCTTGTTTTTACTTCGTACTTATTATGATATGAAAATTGGCTTTAATTATATATTGGTGCCAATGCAATAAATATAATAACAACAATACTGCTGGTGCACACCTTATTAGATTATTAGATCGTATATTGTGTCCTACAGAAAGGCAGGCAGCAAATTAAGCCAAAGATCTGGTGCTGCAGATCACGTACATACTGTCGTGGACGATCGGGTCAGCTGATCGAGATGCGTGTGCATGCATCAAACAGTATGATCTGGTGAATTAGACGACCTGCCTCTGGCGCCGCGCGCCTCCATTTCTTTATGGAGCATGCAGATTGTGTACACAACAAGATCGTATCATTACCAAGGTTATTAGGTGACAAACAATGCGATCCAGCTCCGCTACGTTTTGTGTAGTGCTTCTTAACATGGTACTAGCAGCTACTCACTGCTCCAATGTCCCTTTGTAACTGTTGATTTCATTTCCGAGAAATCAAACATACTCAACTTTGATCAAATATATATAATATATTAATATTTATTATACACAATTACTATCTATTTTTTATAATAAACTTATTTGGAGATATAAATATTGTTAATCTCTTCACAACACGAATACCATAACGACACTTATAAGGAAACAGAGAGAGTAGGTGTCGCATCTAGGTTATTTTTAGAGTATAATATTGAGGTACAATCTCATCTCATCATGGATCCATGTGTATCTTCTTTATTTTGGTACTACCATATAATCTGGCCCTATTCGTTTTCCTGAAATTTGACTTATGATGATGTTTATGCTGATTTGTTATGAGAGGAAAATACTGTTCGTTCGTTGAAAAGTACTGCTGAAGTAGTGCTGAAAAATAGGATGAATATTAGCTGCACTGTTGACAAGGGTGAGTTGAACAAAGTGGTGAAACATGCATTTATTTGATAATAATATATTAACATTTTTCTTATGTTTAACTAGGTTTATACAAAATAATATCAACGTTTATATATCTAAATAGGTCTATGAAGAACACATGATTCATTGTTTATCTAATGATACTTATTATGCATTCTAAATATTAGTAGTATTTTTTTTGTATTGAGACTGATTCTTTGAGAAGTGATAATGATATTTACTTATTATGTGTTGAGTTTGGGTACCTGAAATTGATTAGCCATATGAATACAATTATCTTAAAATGTATGTATAGTTTCATAATAAAGAAATACTTTGTCGCTATATTTTTGTAACAAAAGGTACGTAAACCAAACATACAAGTAATGTTTTGGAGATGGTGTCCATGTCCAAATCGATGTGGAGTACAAAATGCCAATAGAAACATGCATTGTATTTGTATATCCTGATGTTGGGCGATTTTTCTTGCAATAAATTTATTGATTTTAATTTGGGTGCAGCGAACATAAATTCTTTATAATTGACCACGCACGTTGAGCACCTATCTCAGGAGAGGTAGAAAGGCTACTAGCTAGGCATAAAGGGAGCAACAGTACGTAGTACAGTATGCACTAGGAGTATATATGGCACGTGAGAGAATTCCCAACGTGCCCAAACACCAAAACATGAGCCTTAGACCGTCTCCAACAGCAAGGACGCAAAAACGAGACCTATTCCGTGATTTGAGTCACGTACAGGGAAAGAGTCACGCACCTGGAACCTTCCTTCTCCAACAGCCAACGCAAAAGAAGAGCACCCAAAACTGTCACACCACTCCGGCCGCTCCGCGCCGTGGACCCAGCCGGGGACCCGCCTCGCCCCGTCGGCCGCTCCCCGCTCCCGCCGCGGACCCGCCCCAGCCCCCGGCCGGAGTTCCTCTTTCCATTGGGCGGGCGTGCGGGAGCTCCGCCGTTGCTGCCTCGGTCGAGCTCGGCCTGCTCTCGGTCCACGACGTGGTCGTCGTGGAGTTCGTGCTGGAGGTCGCATTCCCCGCTGCCACCGTCGCCACCTATGTCCGTGCCATGGAAAGAGAACGGCGCGTGCCCGTTCCCGTTCCCATCGATCTTCACGACGATCGCCCAGCATCGGTTGCTCCTCCGGGGATCCCGGCGTCCCCGACCCCGGCCACGAGGAGGCCTTGCCGCCGGACCCGTGCGACCGCAGGCCGCTCTTGCTTCGCGCCTGGCCCATGGCCTCGCCAGTCGCCACCAGCAACCCACCTCCTCCCTCCTCCCTTTGCTCCACAACTGCTACTGCCTCCATGATGGTGTCCTCGAGCGGGCGCGAGACGGCGGAGACTAGCACCAGGAGGTCAGCGCACTCCTCGCCCCCAGCGCGCCCATGGGCGCATAGGTGGATGGCTTCGGAGCCACCGCCGCCGCAACCACAACCCTCGGCGGCGCCGGCGGCGAGGTGCTGGCCTCGTCATCATTCTTGTCAGACATTGGGGCGCTGCTTTAGTTTCAGGGTGCTCGGCGCCAAGAGCGGACCAGGACGTCGGCGGCGCCGAGGACGACGGCGCAGGCGTCGTGGAAAAGCAGGCCCTCTTGACGCAAGTCACGGAGAAGGACCTCCGCCTGGGCCGAGGAGAGCAGCACCGGAGGTTTGGGTCGAGGAGAGAGACGACGCGGATTTGGCTACCCTCTCTTCTTCGACGCAAAATGGGTTCTTACTTTGCCTACTCTATTGGAAGGTGTTTTCCTTCGGTGAAAGACCCATTTTGGGTATGGGAAGCATGATGCCTACCTTGTTGGAGATAGTCTTATGGAAAAGCTGCAACCATATGGCACAGAAAAAACATTTGAGTCGTGCCAGCAGTGAGTCGATGCAACGCCACCATTTACTCAGTTACTCCTACGTACGTTTTATAGGCGCCGTAGGGAGAGCATAGGATCCAAATAATAATAGCAAAATAATTTTTTAAATTCAGATTCTACGGTCGCGTGTCACAAGTCACTTGTTTTTCACTTATCAACTATAAAGTATAATATTTCGTTGAACCCTGCAATTTTAATACAAAGTTTTGCTTCAATGTAATTCATATCATTAGCAGAGAACAAACCTTTGGTTCAACACATATTAGTCCCTGCTAGAGTTGGGCTCGAGACTAATGTCAAAATTAGTCCTGGTTCCAAGTTACCAACCGGGACTAATGTACTAAAGAGTCTTCCACGTGTTAGTTCTAAAGGAAAACATCACATCTAAAGTCACATGTGTTGTAGGTGCACGACAATGTATGAGGTCTCGGATTCAAGTCCCATGAATCATAGGGGTGAGAGGCTTATGCCAATTATTTTTTTAGCCTCGTAGACCCAGACAACTGGGACTAAAAGATGCCCTCCTTTGGTCCCGGATCCCTAGTCCCAGTTTGGAAAACGGGGACTAATTAAATCCTTTTACCAACTGAGACTGAAGCTAATTTTTTCTACTAATATATATATATAATTTAAAGTAAATAATTTCACTGGCAGTCCTCTAACTTGTCTCGAGTTCTCATCTAGGTCCCTATACTTTCAAATTGCACATTCAGCTCCCTAATCTTGTTCCGAGTTCTCATCCAAGTCCCGGTACTTTTAAATTACTCGTTTAGCTCCCTAAGCTTGTCTCAAGTTCTCATCTAAGTCCTGAATTATGCATTTATCTCCCTAAACTTGTCCTAAGTTCTCATCCTAGTCCTAGTACTTCAAAAATACATGCCCAACTTCCTAAAATTATATTATTGTACCATTTTGGTCCATAGCCTCCCCTCCCACACTGTGTTGCATGTGCAAAACTAGCTTCCTAGGACCTACTTTGTCACTTGGCCGTCCTTATCATGCTTGCCTTACCACACATCCTATCCAAACCTTCACTGCTATGGCCCTCCTCGGTTCTGCTTGACTCGCTCCTGCTCTACCTCACCGTGGCATCGGCCCTTGCCCGCGGCAATCACATTCAACACCACCACCGCACTCCTTCTGCTCCCTCATCGAGTAGGAGCTTATGCTCATTCTCACCACCACTTCACACTTAGTTCCCCACATTCCTAGCCTTCCTCACCTCCCCCGACAATGATAGGGCCATCGCTGTAGTGTAGTTGGGTGAGTGGAGCACACAGCATGGCAGTGCAGTGGGCACAAAATGGTCTAGCGTATCAACATGGGTGTGGCACCGCCCTGAAGATGCAACATAGGCAGGTGCGGGGTAGGAGGTCGAGCATGGTGCAGCGCTGCGTGGCTATGCCGGTAAGGCGAGCAAGCATGTGCAATTTGGCAAAGGTGAGGACGATGGTGCAGGGGTGGGTAGACCATAAGGGTACAACATATAACTTAAGGGACCTAAGTGTGCAATTGAAAAGTGTGGGGACCTGTATGAGAACCTGAGACAATTTTAGGGAGGTAAATGCGTAATTTAAAAGTACCGGGACCTGGATAAGAACTTAGGACAAGTTTAGGGAGCTAAATGTGCAATTTAAAAATACTAAGACCTGGATGAGAACTCAGGACAAGTTCGAGGACCGCCAGTGAAATTTACTCTAAAATTTATTTTTAAGGATAACTACTTATTGAGGTGGCCTTCTTAAGAGATCCACACTAAAGATGTATTTGTAGAGCCGGTTCTTTTTTTAGATTGTCTTTATAAATGAGTCAACCATCACTGGAATTCACTATGGGCATTTTTCAGTGACACAGTCACTTGTTTTTTTATCTTTTTTTAACTGTGAATAATAGGGGCTGCTTTTTATTATTTTTTAGTAGACAATCGATCTCAGTGATGTAAAGTACACCTAATAATCAGCCCAACTGGTGCTGAATTTTGAAGGAACTTTCTTTATGAGAAGTAATATAATGGATCTAAAAAGCTAGCGCAGGACCTGTGTAATCATGAATATTACTTCAGCTAATGGCTATTTTCCTGCCTAGCTAGCTCGGAATACAGAGCAAGCCAATGCAAGCGCGATCATGCATGTTGCATTGGTGGTGTGGTGTGACGAAGCGGCATGGCAATGCATAGTTGATCTTAGCTTAGCTACCTCATTGCTTTGGACGGAGCGATGATCGTGTGTCTTGAGATATATACGGATAGATGAGCATGAACGACAATCAAGTAGCTAGTATGTAGTACGAGATATATTATGCTATATGCTAAGCTTGCATTGGTAGGTAGCTAGTTGCTGATCTCCATAGATTAGCTAGTGTGACGTACGTCGGCCCGCTAGTAGGTACGTATAGCTTAATTAGCTATATACGTCTTGTTCTTGTGTGGTGCATGCAGACGGCATGCATATACACAATTACACACACGCGGCGAGCAAGAGGCCAAGAGATTGACGCTAGCTATAGCTAGCTGTGTGTTGTGTGCTGTGGCATATGGCACGCTCCAGCATCTCCATTCTCCATGGATCTAGGTATCCTAATCCTAGTAGTGTACGTTGCTCGATCTCTTTGTCTATATATTGGAATCCCTTTTCATTTCCAGGGAGATGGACGGACGGACGCGCGCGTGCTCCATCGTCCTCACCCTCCTCTCCTCTCCTCTTCGCTCCCACGCATGCAGATGCATGGGCAGGGCACAGCTAGCTAGTTGCATTGCGTGCAGTGGATCGGTTCGGACATCGGATGGTCGATCGATCAGTAGCTTTTTCCGATATATAGTAAGGGAACAATGCACGGCGGCTCTGCTGTCGATGCCTCCGCCGCCCCGCCATCATCAGCCGCCGTCGACTGTCTACCTGCTGACAAGAAGATGACCCAGCAGGCGCCGCCGGCTTCCTCCGACGACAACGACAGCAGCAACACCGACACCAACAGCAGGCGCCGGCTGGAGGGGAAGGTGGCCATCGTCACGGGCGGCGCGCGCGGGATCGGTGAGGCGATCGCGCGTCTGTTCGTGGCGCACGGCGCGCGTGTGGTGATCGCGGACGTGGTGGACGACGCCGCGGGGCGGGCAGTGGCGTCGTCGCTGGGCCCGCCGGAGTGGTGCAGCTACGAGCGGTGCGACGTGTCGGTGGAGGCGGACGTGGAGCGGGCGGTGCGGCGAGCGGTGGCGCGGCACGGCCGGCTGGACGTGCTGTGCAACAACGCCGGGGTGCTGGGGCGGCAGGCGCGCGGGAGCAGCAGTATCCTGACGCTGGACGCGGCGGAGTTCGAGCGGGTGGTGCGCGTCAACGCGCTGGGCGCCGCGCTGGGGATTAAACACGCGGCGAGGGCGATGATCGCGGCGGGAGAGGGCGGCGGGAGCATCGTGTCGGTGGCCAGCGTGGCGGGCGTGATGGGCGGCATGGGACCCCACGCGTACACGGCGTCCAAGCACGCGCTGGTGGGGCTCACCAAGAACGCCGCCTGCGAGCTGGGACGCCACGGCATCCGCGTCAACTGCGTCTCGCCGTTCGGGGTGGCCACGCCCATGCTGCTCCACGCATCGGGATCGGGATCGGAAGCAGCTGCAGCCGCTGACGAGCAGGAGGAAAAGGATGTGGAGCGGATGGAGGAGGTGGTCCGCGGGCTGGCCACGCTGAGGGCCAGCGACATCGCCGAGGCGGCGCTCTTCCTGGCCAGCGACGACTCCAGGTACGTGTCCGGCCACAACCTCGTCGCCGACGGCGGCGTCACCACCGCCAGGAACCTCATCGGCCTGTAATGTATGTACAGTAATTCATTCGTCCTGTTGGCGTTGGATTGGTTGGTCGGAAATTCGATCGATTCCGAATAATGGCAAACGACTGTGGTGTATGTATGATGGTATGATCGATGCATGGATGGATTGACCGAACGATCGATCGACCTGCTGCCCACCGGCCACCAGTCTACCTCCTTGTTGGTTATTGCATTTGGATGGCTGATCATCGAATGGAAGTTGCTTGTTTCGAATCAGAATCATAGAAACAACAGACAATCATTGATACACGGAACGCAATGCCGCTGTCGTCTCCTCAAGCAGAGCAACGACAGGATTGGACAGCTGCCCGCCTGCCATTAGCGTGCAGTGGGTTGGTTGGTTGGTTGTTTCGGCCTGCAGCTGCAGATGGAACGAACCGACAAACAAACTGCTCGTGTCTACTATCTATCCTCACGATGATGATGAGAAGAAGCTTAGTACGTAGTTGCTTTCATGCGCCTCGAATTTGTCCTCCCATGATACGATCCGATCCGATATTCTGCTCAGCTCAAGACGAAGATGACAGTTGAGTCACTGTCAGTAGCTACCAATGCCACTACATGGTCTCCATTTAGCCACGCACAAGCTGACAAGCACAATAATAAAAAGAAAAACGCGCGCAATCATGCATGCACGCGATCCACAAGGATCTCGCTGAAATATCAAGAGATTCAGAGAGAGAGAGAGAGGTAGGTACTACTAGCAGTAGCAGACACGGCACCGCAAACTCAAAGCTTTATTTACATAAATACAAAGGGATACATTATCATGCGGTATTTATAGCAGCCCTGTTTGGAACTCTTGGTTAACAACTAGTTGCTAAACTTTAGCACGTGAGGATTCAAACAGGTGGACTAAAGCTTAGTCAAAGCCCCATTGCTTGGTAGTCCATAGAATCAAACTATCAGGGGCTAAAGTCCAAGCGCTGAGTAAAAAAGTCACCGGCACCCCCAATATCCTCCTGCACGACCTTCTGTTTGCTTCCCTCCCACAGTCGCCAGACTTTGCGAGAAAAAAATAAGCACGCACGCAGCCTCTCGTCGCCCCTCACTGGTCGTTGCTCCCTTGGCCCCGGCCTCGGCGACCAACGGCGGCTTCTCCCCTAGCCTTGGCGGCCAGCGAGGACCTTTGCCATGTCTGCCCTCAGGCTGATGGCCGCGCGAGGCTCCTAGGTTGGCACACACGAGGACCCATGGCAAGCGGCTGCCCCCTGCCTCGATCAGCGCCTCTCCCTCTCCAGGCCCCTCGCCGTTCTTCTTCTTTCCGGCTAGCAGTGCTCTTCGACGACTGACGCCGGCAACCTCCAGCAAACCGGCCGCCACTGCCCCCCAGGCCCGTGGCCTCTAGTCGGCCGGCCGCCAAGGGCCCCAACACGCGGACACCTCTAGCCAGATCCGGGAGAAGTAGAGAAGACGAGGTACCCTGGTTGCCAGTGTTGAAGATCTCTGCCCCTCCTCCTACCTTTGGAAAACGAACTCAGGGGCATAACAATCTTGGTATGAGATAGTACTACTTATTAGCTAGTGGATCCAAACAGGCTGGGCTAATCACACAATAGTCCCAAGCTGATCCATCCAGCACTAGGCTGTACACTGTAACTGATGGATCGGCCAAGACATTAGGCCATCAGCTGATCCATGAGCGAGGTTCTGATCCACCCATGCACTAGTGCAAGAGGCTAGAGCAAGGCAGCTAGGCAGGTGCTGGGGTGGCTGCTCGAGCCCTCGAAAAGAAAGGCCCTCTCTCCGGTTACGAGTGTGTTTGGTTTATTGGTGAGGGAAGCCTACCTCGCATATAAGAACTGTAGAAAAGAACATCCTAGCATTGATAAGTATTGCTAATTGATGTTGCGTGATCCATGACAACACTATATAATTCTGTGTGACATTGGACTAGGCATGCGGAAGAGCCTGTAGCCTGCCAAGGCCTTAGTAGCATCTTAGGTCCTAAGTTCAACTCTTCGTAGGAGTAAATTTTCTAGGATTTAACGGCGTTGTGTTTTTAGTGGCAGACGATGTTCCCATCGACAGCTAGGCGCTTGTGATAACTTTGTCAATCTCAAGGATTTGTCAATCCAGCCTTTAAAAATGCTCATAGGGATTTTATGTGCGTGTGTTCATAGGGGTGAGTATACGTGTATTGTGAGTGTCTACGTTGTACCGTGTAATTCGCAAAAGCATAGGACTAGGCATGTAGACTACCCTACTAGGGTGTACATTACTACACAAAGGATTTCAGGAGATAGGCTCAGGTACATGCGAGTTTACGTACCATCTCTAAAAATTGTCCGATGGGCTTTACTGCTTTAGGCAAATGCCTACTTTTGATAATTATTAAAGAGGCGGGTGTTCTAACGCGGGTGGCTGGGAGGCAAATGCCTAGTTTTGATAATTATTAAAGAGGCGGGCGTTCTAACGCGGGTGGCCGGGCACCCTTGTTAATCATAGATTAACAGATGTCTCTCAGGGCAGTCTCAATAGGATATTAATGGTCGTTTCTATCCCTATTAAATAAGATGTCACCTAAGCACAATGCTGACATGACAATTCAATTAATAAGGAAAGAGAAGAAAAAAAAGAGAGGAAACCGTGGGAGGAACCAAAGTCTTCCCCCACAAGGAGGCAGCAAGAAACGATGATGTTGTGATTGGGAAGAAACCGGCGGTTTCTGCGCACGTGTGGCCCGTCACGCGTGCGCTCGCCGGCCGCCGCGCTCGTGCGCACCTCGCTCTGGCTGTGCTCGTCAGCTGCCGTGAGCGCTCGTCGTGCCGCCGCGAGCACTTGCCCGCACCGTCGCATGCATTCTCTCTGTTTTTTTTTCTCGACTCCGGCGTGCGTTCTATTGCTGTCCTGCACCATGAGGCTGGGAGAGAAGGAGAGCAGAGAAAATATCCGAGGGAGGAAGGGACAAGGAGAAAAGAAAGGCTAATATTTATTCTTCGGTTATGGTGGGTAGTTTGTATAGATGGTTTTTGCTGATAGGACTGCCCTCAAAACGGCTATTAGTAGAGGCATACTGTATATTACGAGGGTCTGCCTATACAATGGAAGCAAGCAAGCAAGCGACCGAGTAACGTTGACCGGTTCAGCTGTGATGGATTGCATATGCTGATCTGCACCCCCATCAATCAACATATACAGTGCAGTAGCAAGAATCGGTTGGTGTTGGGCCAGCGGCCAGGCTGGAGAGGCCGTGGCGTAGCCCAACCAAGGCCCACGCAAAAGGACGAGTGGACGATCGGCCTGCTGAAACCGCCGCAACAGGCTACAAAAGGTACCAGGCCTGCTCGCTCCCCTGCTCTGCTGCTGCTTCGCTGCATTGGGTGCATGTCAGTGGTGGTTCGTGGCTTCAGCTAATGGCAGTGGTGGATAATTTTTTTAATGAACTATAATAGATCTAATGGCTATTATCGGTGATGATGATTAGAGTCTACCAAATCAAAGGCCAAATGTTTCTGATGATTATTGTGGTAATTTGTAGAATTTATCTTTTTTCCTAGCGCGTCTGGTGAGAGTTAATGTTGTGCCTCCGTTGAGGCCTGT
Source organism: Saccharum spontaneum (assembly GCA_022457205.1). Lineage (NCBI taxonomy): Eukaryota > Viridiplantae > Streptophyta > Magnoliopsida > Poales > Poaceae > Saccharum > Saccharum spontaneum. The sequence goes on from CM039597.1 coordinate 67,621,206, forward strand.
AATAGTAAGATAACATAGGTACCAAACTACCAACAGCCTTAGCTGCACATACGTAACCATTGACTAATCCACCATTATATCGATGCCCCGTCCCCACTTCAGTCACTGAGGTCCGCCATTGCAGCCTGTCCCCAAGCCATATCACGGGCTGCATATTGCGCCAGCAGTAGAGGACAATAACGGAGGCATCCATCGAACCCACCCAGAACGTCCGCTGCCTGTAGTGGTCCGCGGAGACCTTGGCCCTGTTCGGCAGGCTGTTTTTTTGGCTTATAAGGCGGCTGTGGCTGATTTGCTGTGAGAGAAAAACACTGTTCCACGGCTGATAAGCCGTGCTGATAAGCTCAGCCGAACATGGGGCTTGACTTGTGCGGCATCTGAGTCAAATCATCGGCCCCCACTAACCGGAGTCACGGGGACCACACATTTGCTGCCTCGCTCAGTGAGATACCCGAGAAGAAACACCTGCCTCTTCATCAATCGTCTCAAGCAGGCTCACTAACGGAGCCGAGTGTCGAGCTCTAAGTCAAGTTACAAGAGCCAATTATTTATCTACAGAAAACCTTTTTATTGTTACTTTTATCTATGCTCTACGTAATCCTCTCCACATTCAATTGATATTTGGGCCCAGCACTGCATAAGCTTCCGTGTTCTGCTTGTTGCTTGCATGAGAGCCAACTTATTCTCTCTCCTCTCATTTCCCCTCCACGTGTACCGGAAGATTCCAATAAGTGTGTCGTGGATAAGTGTGTCGTGTCTTGTGCTGGGAAGGTTCATGGTTGCCCCTAATGCCTTTGCATGTGCAATAGTGCAGATTCATTGGCTTTCAAAATTTTCAAACTATGCCCAGGCTTGAAAATTTTGATTTCCTTATGTGCCTGCAGGATTTGGCTAAAGGGGAATTCACTACAGATGACCTGTCCTTGGACCAGCTCCCGTCCCTTCAGATTGTGGGTGTTTTCCTTCATGGATAGGAAAAGATCGACGGAGAGTGGGTAATGAAGAAAGTGAAAGAGAAACAGAGGCACGAAGCGGATGTCCACCCCAAGCACCCTTCTGTCTATACTACTGCTAGTTAGTATAAATGCTGCCAACAATACTCGGTATACAGTCAGTATTTTAATTTGTACGGAGTATACTCTTGAATACTTCTAAATTTGAAGCCTGAGATCTTAAAATGTGCCGCTACAGTCCTACTCGGTTTCGCGGTGAATGCGTACGGCCACGCCTGGTACTCACGCTGTACGTGTTGTTGTACGTATACGGAGCAATAATAAAGGAAACTATGATGTGATCACGCAAGGATGGACCTTAGTTCTTTTTCCACTTCATGTTAGAGATTTATACATATGTATGTATGTATCTCGAGAATAATAAGGAAACTATGATGCATACAAAGAGGAGGTTCTGCACTATAAATGCTGCCAATAATACTCGGTATACAGTCAGTATTTTAATTTGTACGGAGTATACTCTTGAACAGTGTTCTAAATTCGAAGCCTGTGATCTTAAAATGTGCCGCTACAGTCCTACTTTATTTGGAAACAGATCGAGTAGATAACGTCAAGCTGAACACTATTGCTGCAGCCTACACGAACCGAGAGGAGGTGCTGTTTAAAAGGTCTCGACTGTTCACTTCGATCATCCGGTTGAGTTTAAGACGTTTGCTTCAACGCATAGCTGACCTCTTTATAAGCCCGACTCCCTTACTCGGCGAGCCTGCGCTGGCGGAGGTTTGCGAGTGACTGCGACATGCGCGCGCGGGCGGACGTGAGGAGCGCGTGCAATCGTGACGCGCCTGCAGAGCTTGATGCAGTTGGTGCGCGGCTCATTTTTTCACGCCACCGATCGTCATGGGTCCAGCTCTCTTTACATACGCGGGCAGTGCTACCATCCGGATGTTCGGACGGACGTCTGCGTCTGCTCATGCTTTGCTTCTGTTTCCTACGCTCGGGCCAACACGCCCCCTGTCCGAGCCTGCATTTCGCGTGTCCATGCTATTGCAACATGTGCAACAGCCGATCTATTTTTGCAACATCTAGATGAAATACTTGCAACATACGTCCGAAACAGCCGAAACACTTGCAACGTACGTCTAAAACACATGCAAAACACGAGAAAAACTGGAAAACTCGTATGTAGCCATTGCAAACATATGCAAACATCAAGATAAAACACTTGCAATATATGTATAAAAACACTTGAAACACTTCCATATATATGCAACATCACGATATAATTTTGCAACATCCAAATGAAACATTTGCAACATGCGTCTGAAGCAGATGAAACATTCGGAACATACAATCGAAACATACGTGTGTAGCCCATTGCAACATGTGCAACATCCTTTTGAAATAATTGCAACATGTCTCTAAAACATTTGAAACATTTGAAACTTACACTTGTAACATTCATTGTATCCTGGTGCAGCCTCCTCTGCCATCTGCATCGAGGCGCCGTAGCCATAGCAGGAGGCGAGGCTGGAGAGCTTCCGCGCCAGGGCCTGACACTTCTCCTTGCGTAGTGGCCTCGGTGGCTAGCTAGCGGCCGAGGATGGAAGTTGGCACGGGTACAAAGTGTTAGAGATGTATGTATGTGTCTCGAGAATATTAAGGAAACTATGATGCATACAAAGTGGAGGTTCTGACGGACAACTACTACAGAAGCCGGCCACAGGCACCCGCCCACGCACAACTTGAACTGGCAGGTAGCTAGCACATCAGCCTACGGTATGTGCCTTAGTTGCACGTACGTACATACAATACGTACACACTACTACAGAGAGGTGGTATTGGAGTTTTGAGTTTTTATATTATGCAAATTCCATATTCAAGTTTTTTCGCAAAAAAAATCCATATTCAAATTCATATATACGCCGATGGGAGTAGCGTTGACGGGGCGTCAACGGAGCAGCACGCTGCTGCATCAGTGTGCTCTTTATGTCCTTGTTTGGGTTTGGTCATTTGATAGAGACTTCTGAGGTGCCGGTCTTCGCGGAAGCATCACAAGGTTTTCAAAAGCAGCAATCATGCGTCAAGTTGTTGTTATATATACAGGAACTTTACGAGGTGTGCTACACAATAATAAATCAATAAGATCGCCCTCTTGGGTTAGGTGAAAACTTGCGTGGTGCCGGTTGTCATGGAAAGCAGCACAGGGTTTTAAAAGGAGCAATAATGCAGACGCATCTTCTACGAAGTGACTAGCTAGGTTATCAGCGCACTACTAGTGGCCTTATCACGGTAGTCTCTGCCTTCCTGCCTAACACGCTGGTCGGGCTCTGTGTCTTAGCAGGACGTCGATGCAACTCATCTTCAGCTCCTCCCACGGCAGCCTCGGTGAGTTGAAGCATTTTCATTTCGAAAATACAGACCTAGATTTTTCTTCGTGCTGAAGCAGAGATAATTTACTTATCTTTTCAAAAAAAATTTGGTTCATGTCACTGTTGTTGAACTATAAACATTTGACTCCAAATCTTTCTTTACAGATCGCTCGAACTTGAAAGTTCTTTTCCTTGTTTCAGTTTGATCCCCTCCAAGACAATTATTATTTGACTGATTGATTAATCTTGGGAGCCCCCTGAGTACGGATCTGGTCACGGGTGAACTAGGCATGCTTCCCTCCAAACCGCTGGAGCTGCTCATGGAGGAGTACAAGCTGCTGAAAGCACGTCAGGGTGCAAGTCCAGTCCCTCATCGGTTCTAAATTGTAAGTCATTTTATGTTTTTCTTAGATATATGTAGTTTTTACTATGTGTGTAATCTTGGTGCATACCAAAATCTATATACCTACAAATTCTGCAAAAACTTACATTTCGAACGGAGGGAGTACTAACCATGATGGATAGGTGGTTTGTTTAGATGGGTGTTAAAGTAGATTAAATGATCTTTCTGCAAATTGCACATGGAGAACATTAGTGTCAACATGTTTTGAACCTTTCTTGATAATTTGTACACTGCACAAGAAGTTATGTCCTGTTTCAGTTTCACGGTGTTTGCTTTTTCAACCAAAAGATGCATGAGAAACTCAGCAAAGAAATCCAGAGCTGGTCCTCGTCGTTGTTGGTCACAGTTGTTTGTCTTTGTTGATGGAATCTGTGATATCTACGATGGTTTAAGTAATATCCCACGAGTCAGAGATCCGCTATTTTCTATAAAATGCCCTGATAAGTGCACATGACATTGGTTTCCCTGTGATTAAATTACATCCAACCCGGCAGAGATCCGTTTTTAGCGCTGAGGCAGCGTGCATGCACATGACATTGATTCCCCAAACCCCACTTGTTGTGTATATTATTAGTATCATATCATGAACCGTTGCAGCAATGGAGTCACGAGAAGGTCAGAACAGAGGTGCCACATAATTCTTGTCTGCGGCGAAGGTGTTTGTTTCATAAAGCCTGCAAATTCCCACTCCTGTTCCATGGATATTGAGCTCATTGGTTCGTGATACCGATTGCTGCAGTTTATGTGCATTTCTTAATAGAAAGGCCTGAATGCACGGTAATGCATGGTGGATTCTGTTTCTTTCTTGCCCTGACGCAGTCGTGAAGGAGGGATGGTAGTGGCCGGCAGGATATATATAGTATATAAGTTCGGCAGCGGCCACATCTAATTAATTCGATACCACTTTCGGTTTATCGATGTTGCTGCCTGGCCAGTCTCCTACCTTTCACATTCTTATATATTTAAGTAGCGCTGTCGACTTTTGCATTTTCTCTCTTTGCCTGACTACTGTCCTACCTTTCACATTTCTTATACAGGTCGCTCTTATCCTGGCACTTCGTGAACCGTCTGCCTAACTTCCTAACACGCTGGCCGTCCTCTGCATCTTTGGGCGCCCCTCCATGCAACTCCTCTGCAGCTGCTCCTATGGTTTCCACGGTGAGTCGAAGCATTTTCCATTTCGAAAATATATACTGGCCTAGATTTTCCTTTGAGCTCAAATAGTAACAATTTACCTAGCTTTCTGAAAAAAAAATTGAGGTTTATATGTCTTTGTTATCGAGCTATAAACGTTTGATGACCTCAAATCTTTCCTTACAAATCGCTCTAACTTGAAATTTCTTTTCCTTGTTTCAGTTTGATTCATGCTGCCATTCACTGAGGAAACATACAACCACCTGCAGCCATGAAGATTAGTTGCATAGTGATTGACTAATCTTGAGTGGCCGTGAGTATGGACCTGGTAACGGGTGCCTTGGGCATGCTCCCCTCCAAGCTGCTGGAGCTGCTCAAGGAGGAGTACAAGCTGCAGAAGGGCGTCAGGGAGGATGTCCATTCCCTCACCCGGGAGCTCGAGAGCATGCATGCCGCCCTCCGCAAGGTGGGGGCAGTGCCATGGGATCAACTCGACGAGCAGGTCAAGGTCTGGGCTCGCGAGGTCAGGGAGGCGTCCTACGACATGGAAGATATACTCGACACCTTCCTCGTGCGTGTGGACGGCCAAAAGGAGGCTGATCCAAGCAAGCTCAAGCGTGCCATGAAGAAGATGGGAGACCTGTTCAGCAAGGGCAAGGCTCGCCGAGATATTTCTTGTGCCATCGAAGACATCAGGAAGCAACTTCAGGAGGTGACCGAGCGGCATGCCAGGTACAGGGTCGATGATCTTGTAGCCAAGCCTGCTGCCACAACAAGTATTGATCCACGCCTCTCGGCTCTCTACACAAAAATCTCACAGCTTGTTGGCATCGAAGAGCCAAGGGATAAGGTCATAAAAATGCTGACATCAGTAGGGGAAGATATGGAGACGAAGATAGTCTCTATTGTTGGGTTTGGAGGGTTAGGCAAGACCACTCTTGCTAAAGCTGTGTATGACAATCTGACAGATGATATCTGTTTCAAAGCTTTTGTTCCTGTCGGCATGAATCCAGAACTGAAGAAAGTGTTAAAGGATATTCTCATTGGTCTCGACAAGTCGTATTATACAAAGGAATTCAATTTAACCATATTGGATGAAAGGCAGCTAATCGATGAACTTCGGGAATTCCTCAAGGATAAGAGGTAGTCATAATCTTACTCAGAGAATTTTTAATTATTGTTTGCAATTTAAACAATCATTTGAGAAAATCTATAACCTGCACATTCAATCTATTACAAATTAAATATTTGAGTTTTTATTTCTTTTTGTTCTTATTATCTAATCCCCGGATGGGTCTCGCTACGGTACCTTCTTTACCTCATAAGAGGTAAGATGGCAAACAAATCTCAGCCCTTCATTTTTAAAATCTAGACAAAAATTAAGTAATTAATTAACAAATAACTAAATCGTTTAAAAAGAAAAAAAGAACAAGGCTACCAATCTCATCGGACATCCTTCTTTATCTGCCTGGGCATCCTTCCTTATTCTAACCATTGACTAGTAAGGAAACATATCTGAGTATTTTTTTAAAAAAACGATAGCAAACAATTGATATTGATTTTAGAGTCCAACGTTCAATACACATATATGGATATATTCTACACTGAATCTATTACACATTCTTAAAAAAAATTGGTCACATTAGACACTAGATGTTACACGTTAAGAAAATTACAATGATTGGTCACCTTACACCATGAATGTCCCTATCTTCACACATGAAGCATACATACACAAGATAACAGTTAAGCCTTAGATATCACATGTAAAAGAATATTACTTTGATTAATTATGTTAGATTAATAAAGACTAACAACTTAATTATGGATGCATGTTACACAAATGTGTATGTTGTATTCCAATATAAAATATTACAATTCATGTGAGACCTACAATCTTATGAATAGGTCAAATTTCAAAAAATAATAATTCAAGTTCACGTAACACACTTTGGGATATAAATTATGACGCATAGAAATAATCCATAACCTAAAAACCTTACATACTAGACGTTTGGGAATATGGGCACATATCCATGCAGCATGCATTGCATGCACGCCAAATTTGTTTAGATTGTTTGAGATATTTTCCTTGTTTTTCCAATTTCTCAAACTAAAAATAGATACAAATACATATTTCTCAAATTACCTCCTAAGAAGTAATATGTGCTAATAACCATCAAGATCAACAGTCCACGATTATTTGGATATACCACAACAAAGCCCTCCGCGTATAGCATTTTCCAATGTTTTTCCTCTATTTAACTGTTTGTGTCATCTTGAATGAGTTATTATGTATTTTTCATGTAACTATATGACTCCTTCATCTCCACGCATGTAGGTACTTCATTGTTATAGATGACATATGGGATGTACCATCATGGAACATAATAAGATATGCTCTGTGTGACAATAACTTGGGAAGCAAAATAGTCATAACTACCCGAAAGCATGATGTTGCCATGAAAGTTGGTTGTTCTTATAACATGGAACCCCTTCCCTATGAGAGTTCTAAAGAATTATTCTATGGGAGAGTATTTGGCTTGGAACAAAAATGTCCTAAAAAATTTGTGGAAATATCTGAAGAAATAATTAAGAAATGTGGTGGTGTGCCATTAGCTATCATTACCACATCAAGTTTGTTGGCAAATAAGTTCGGAAATATTAAAGAGTGGTATGAGTTTTGCGAGTCTATTGGTTCGGGACTTGGAAGCAATCCTGATATGGAAAATATGAGAAAGATATTATCTATTAGCTATTATGATCTACCAGCTCATCTGAAGACCTGCTTATTATACTTAAGTATATTTCCAGAGGACTATGAGATTGAGAGTGGACGGCTGATATGGAGGTGGATAGCTGAAGATTTTGTTGCACCCAGAGAAGGGGGGCAAAGCTTATTTGAGCTGGGACGGAGTTACTTTTATGAGCTTATAAATAGAAACCTAATCCAATTAGCTGATGATGATGAAATATTGGCTACTTGTCGTGTGCATGATATGGTCCTGGACCTCATTTGTTCCATATCAAGAGAAGAAAGTTTTGTTGCAACAATACTTGGTGATGCAAAGCAAAACACACCTTCTTGGGGAAGCAAGGTTCACAGGTTATCTCTACAAAATACTACTGGGCCTACAATGGAGATGCCGAAACTAAGGTCACTTGCTATCTTCAATGGTGATATAATTAATTCACTGCCATCCTTTTCATGTTATCCTCTTCTTCGTGTATTGGATCTAGAAGGTTGCAATCTTAAGGACCATCCAAATTTGAGTTTTGTTGGAAACTTATTTCACCTGAGGTATCTACGGCTACAAGAAACTGGATATGCCGGTGAACTCCCATTAGAGATAGGGAAGCTACAGTTTTTGCAGACACTAGACATATTTGGAACTAAGATAATAGAATTGCCATCGAGTATTGTTGGGCTAAGACGACTATTGTGTCTGTTTCTTCATTGGAGTATCTGTCTACCAAATGGATTGAGGAATCTAACATCCTTAGAAGAGCTATGGTGTGCGATTGTTGATTCTGCGCACATTGCAGAAGAGCTAGGCCATTTGACCCAACTAAGAATCCTCACGGTGAAGCTAAAAATAGACGAGGAATGTGGATGTCATGAAAGTGAAAGCATTTGCAAAGCTCTGGTCGAGTCCCTAGGAAAACTGCATAAGATCCAACGGCTAGTAGTACTCTCAGATGTCGTGGTAGTGAATCTTGATGGCTCAGTGGAGTCTCTAGGCAACCTGTCATATCTTCGTATTCGTAAAACCACTTTGTTGCCTACGTGGATTAATCCTGAATCGCTTCTGCTCCTCTCTTTTCTTGACATAGCGGTGGCTCAGGTGCGAAGGGAGGACATCCAAGTCCTCGGGATGCTGCAGGCTCTTCGTTTTCTGGAAGTGTATGTGTATGGTGACAACATACAAGCGCTGGGAAGGTTCATGGTTGCCCCTGATGCCTTCCCATGTGCAAGAGACTGCAGATTCTCTGGTTTTCAAACAGTGCCGTCTATGTTCCCACGAGGAGCTATGCCCAGGCTTGAACATTTTCGTTTCACTCTCCGCCCGCAGGATTTCTTCCAAGGTGAATTCACTACCGATGACCTGGCCTTGGACCACCTCCCGTCCCTTCGAAATATGGATGTCGGTATTTATGGTGGAGGAAATGAAAAGATCGATGAAGAGTTGGTACCGAAAGTGAAAGAGAAGCTGAGGCAAGAGGCGGATGCCCACCCCAACCACCCTTCCGTGTATTATTATTATATTTGATTGGATTGGATTCAACGTGTGGTCCCTACCTGAATGCATGTACGTACTCCTCCTCTCTTCTACTGAATGCATCTTCTACTGTTGTTAGTCCACTCGTGACTTGTTTCTTCGTATAGTTTCTAATTGGTGCAAATTATATATTCTTCAGCGGTCTTGTTTTGCTGTGCACGAGAACAACGGCTACACACATTATATTGGGATGTGGATGAAAACATCCATTACCTGCGCTCGTGTACAAGAAGCAGCCACGCGTTGTGATCAAGCAAGCTGTGCAACACATGAGCCGCATTCTTTACCGCTTTTGTCACTCACATTTTCTTTTTATTTCTTGTACATTTGCTTCCATTATTATTTGGATTATGTAATTTTTTTTGCCCTCAGATCTGTGTGTAATGTCTAATGAGGACGAGGAAGAATCATTAGCATCCTCCTCATTTTCTACACCGATTGGAGCTCGTAAGATAATGTCATCATGGTGCTCTCTTTTGGTCGGTTATGTAACAGACAAGTTTAACCGAGTACTCCTTTAGGTTCGATAATGTGGTTGTGTTTAGTTGCACCTATAAAATTTTTTGATGTATAGTGTAATTAGTGTCTAATCATGGGCTAATTAGGTTCGAAAGATTCATCTCGTGATTTACAATCAAACTGTGTAATTAGTTATTTTTTTACCTATATTTAATACTCCATACATGTGTCCAAAGATTCGGTGTGACAAGAAATCTTGTAAAATCTTTGGAAGTTTGAAGGAACTAAACATGGCCTGTATTGATTCCGTCGGTATGTCTAGCACTAGCCTCTTGAGATAGACACATCGCTTAGTGTTAGATTTGCTGACCAAGTTTTTTTTTTGGACGTTAAACAGGAGGGGCGTACCCCTACAGGTGATTTATTGAAAGAACAAAAACAGATACAGGGGTTCAGGTAAACAGATGAACAGGGGGCACAGGGTTTCCTGATCGAGTTCGTTCAGGGGTCCATATCCCAATTACCTCGTTCACTGTTTCTGTGATGTACGCTGGTCCTGCCCCAGCCACAGCTTCCGGCAGGTTGTTGGGCCTTCCCACCGGCCTGTGAAATGCCTGCACCACCCAAGCCTTAGCCCTGAAGGCCGGTGCTCCACAGCAGGCCTAGTGAGCTGGTTGCAACTAGCAACTGAATCCTAGGCTGCAACTCTTTAAACACTAAGGACAGTGACCACTTGCCCAGTGCAACACAAAGGCCACATTCTTTACCGCTTCTGTCACTTGCATTTTATTTTTGTTTCTTCCACATTTGCTTCCTTATTATTCCAATTTCCAACATCTAACTTTTCTCATTATTTACCTCCTCCTCTGGTTTCTGTATTATGCCCAATGAGGATGTACCATTAGCATCCGCCCCACTTAATTTGGACGCACATAGAATTGGAGCTCCCGTAGAGATGATGTAATTTATTATGCTCTTCTAGTCTATTACGTGACAGAGTTTAACTGAGTACTCCGTTTTAAGTTTTGTCCGTTGTTATAGCGCGAATCTCCCAAAACATGTCAGTCGGTACCCTGTAGTGGATCCACCATTCGATTGGAGTCAGGGCCAAGCTCAAGGCATTGATGTGGTTGTATATTTTGAAGCTTGTGACAAATGGGTGGCCACAGTGCGCACGCGCGTGGGAGTCCAGGTGGAGCCCAGCTTCTACCACAAATGATGTCAGTTCGTTGTCAGGGTCAACCTCTTGTTCTCTCCATGAATGTTACTATGATGTATGCTTTATGTTATCTACGACAATGTTGGTTGTAGCCATCTATCGTGGCTTGAATAGTCAGTTTTGGTCAAAAAATATTCCTAATTTTGATATGAGGTCAGATCAAGATAAGTTTTATATCAAAATTGTGGAGTTCAAAGGGATCAAAACTTTGTAATTAACAGTTTTTTAATTTGGTATGATTTATAAGTCCAAATATATAATATAAGTTCTCAGATTGGATTTAAGATGGTTAACACTATTGAATGGAGACAAAATAAACACTAAAGTTGTAGTACTCAATGAGATCTACAACTTTGTAGTTAATAACTTTTTATTGGGATCATTTAGTGTCAAATGCCTAAATTTGGCATAGTGTTGGGTCGTTAGAGAAAATATGCAGTGCAACCGTGAGGAAACTTTGACATAAACTAATTAAGGCCCGGTTTGGTAGTGCTCTGAGAGCCACTCCATCAACAGTTCATAGCTTCACCTACCAAATGAGGTATGGAGCGTCCTCTTCACTCCGATCCACTCCTTCTGAGAATCGTGCTCTCTAAAGCTGAAATCATCAGATGGAGCCAAAAAGGTGGCTTCGGCCTGCTCCTCTGTCTGGGTGGGTGGCTCTCCAAGAATTGCCCTTCATCTAGGCGTGCAAATTGTGTCAGGCGGAGCAAGGGCGCGAAGCTAGAGTTGTGCGCATGGATTAAGTCATGGGGCTCAAAGTTGTGGCGCGGGGTGAATAAAGTCGCGTCAAGCTGAAGCTCTGGTAGGGCGCTGATGGACCTCCTGCTGCCGACGCCACTGATTACTAGGCTCTTGCCGGTGCCATACAGTACCTCATTTTTAATCGCCTAGACATTTCTATGATGTGCAGCAGATATGTCTATATATGCATGATCCCAGTGAGCCACATCTGGCCTTGATTAAGTGTGTTCTCCGCTACATCAAGGGAACCTTGCACTATGGTCTACAGTTACTTTGCTCATCTACTTGTGACCTTGTTGCATACTCAGATGCTGACTAGGCCGGTTCTCCGGATACTCACCGTTCCACATCAGGCTATGCAGTTTTTTTGGGCGACAATTTGGTGTCTTGGTCTTCAAAGCACTAGCACACATTTCTCGTTGCAGTGCCGATGCCGAATATAGAGTCGTTGCTAATGCTGTGTAGCTGAAATTTTGTGGCTTCAACAATTACTTCAGGAGCCCCATTCTGTCCTCGGCGTTCCTTTGTGATCTTTTGTGATAATGTCAGCGTATCCGGTGCAACATTAGCGCACCAAACATGTCGAGATTGATTTACATTTGGTCCAGGACAAAGTTGCTATAGGGGAAATACGCATCCTTCATGTGCCATCCACCTCCCAATATGCAAATGTATTCATTAAGGGTCTTCCTACCTCCATTTTTACATAATTTTGCTCTAGTTTGAATGTCTCTCCACTCCCGACTACGGGGGTGTTAGAAGATTAAGAGTTGTAGTCTCTTTATTTTCAGTTTTTCTATCTCTTTGTGTCCCATTGTAATCCCTATATAAACCCACTTATGATTAATGAAAACTGAGTTGAGTTAATCCTCCAATACGGAGAACTGGAATTGAAACAAGGAAGGGGAAGCAAACAGGGGAACAGAGAATTGCCCGGAGGAGGTCTGTTTCAGTGGTAGAGAGGGATATCGTTTGATTCATACAGTTTAGCCTCCATACACGGCACTGTTGCCTTAAGAAGCCACTCGCACGCGGAGACGCACTACTTGCGCACGATATTAAACCACTCCGGCCCAAACACACTGGCGTTGGCCCTTCCAGAACCTAGGCCTTCTTTTTGCCACCCACCCATTACTGGCTTCCAGCTTCCCGCACTTCAATTTCATCTTCCCACGTGCTACGTGTTGCGAGCAGTATCACTGACAAAATGCATCTTTTTCTGCCGTTTGTCCGATCATGTCATGAGCAGTGGTGGAGGACGAAAAAATATTGAGGTATGGCGAAATTGAAAGTGAAAGGGCCACAAATCTTTTGTGTTAAGAAAAGGAGCCACAAATCTACTAATCCAATTGAGTAAATATCCACAATTAAACAAATAAGTGAACGAAGTGATGAAGCAAACAACCAATGAATAGACACAAGTGTTTTGGCCATTGGGCCTTACTGTGAACGAGTCGAACGATTTTGCTCGCCTGCTCAGCCTCCGTCGTTGCATCAGACTTGTCTGCATACTGCTTGTCTCCGTTGTTGCCTCAGACTTGTCTGCACACTGCTTGTCGTGCTTAACTGCCGACGTGCAGCCCTAGCCTCAGTTACGTTGCATCACGACATCGATGATCAGCAACGCGAATCAGAGTGGACAAGCAGAAGATTACATGAGCAGGGCTACAGGGGTTAACAGTTGCTTAATTGTTCGCCGCCCATACAACATCGGCGAATTTAACGATTGGCCTTGGTTTATGGGGAAAATAGTAATAACGAACAGACTGCAGGCAATACTTCTGATGCGGGCCAGCCTATATGGTCATACGCGGGCTAGCCTAGAGTCGCAGTCCACGAGGCCCAAATAACGGTTCGTTGAGTTATCTTCGTCCTCAGCGGCTCAGCGCTGCGTTTATCTTCAGACTCCTTACGATCTCATCCATGGCAGACAGCAGGCAGCAGGGACGATTTGAAGTGGGGATTCGCAGCCGAGTCACCTTGTCCTACTGAGTCCTCCGCCCCTGGTCATGAATTGTTCGCGGAATGCATGCATTTTTCCCATAGCATCTTTTTTAGTTATGCACATCTACAATTGCTACAAATATTATTGGCACGTGATTGAAACCATCTGCAAGCATCTACAACAAGCCCAGAGCGTCCTTCGCTGCATCTACAACCAGCCCAGGTCAACGTCTGGCCATGCCTGTACTCTTTGGAGCATATATCTGCAAACCCAAAAAAACAAACAGCCTAGGGCGGTTTTGCCAAACAGGCCCAGGGCAGTTTTTGTTGTATTCCAGCACCGCCCGCAGAAAAGGCTCAGGCCGATTTACGCCCCCAGTTTGCTAATATCTTCTCCTTGTATTTTAATATAAAATTATATATATCCTTTATATATCTCCCTGGTGAGTTGGATACACACACGTTTACTATTTTGATGTATAGTAGGAGCTATGATACCATATATATCCTGGCTTTGAGATATGCCAGCATTAA
>CM039597.1:67635347-67703790 GCA_022457205.1 Saccharum spontaneum
AATTTCTCAAACTAAAATAGATACAAATACATATTTCTCAATTACCTCCTAAGAAGTAATATGTGCTAATAACCATCAAGATCAACAGTCCACGATTATTTGGATATACCACAACAAAGCCCTCCGCGTATAGCATTTTCCAATGTTTTTCCTCTATTTAACTGTTTGTGTCATCTTGAATGAGTTATTATGTATTTTTCATGTAACTATATGACTCCTTCATCTCCACGCATGTAGGTACTTCATTGTTATAGATGACATATGGGATGTACCATCATGGAACATAATAAGATATGCTCTGTGGACAATAACTTGGGAAGCAAAATAGTCATAACTACCCGAAAGCATGATGTTGCCATGAAAGTTGGTTGTTCTTATAACATGGAACCCCTTCCCTATGAGAGTTCTAAAGAATTATTCTATGGGAGAGTATTTGGCTTGGAACAAAAATGTCCTAAAAAATTTGTGGAAATATCTGAAGAAATAATTAAGAAATGTGGTGGTGTGCCATTAGCTATCATTACCACATCAAGTTTGTTGGCAAATAAGTTCGGAAATATTAAAGAGTGGTATGAGTTTTGCGAGTCTATTGGTTCGGGACTTGGAAGCAATCCTGATATGGAAAATATGAGAAAGATATTATCTATTAGCTATTATGATCTACCAGCTCATCTGAAGACCTGCTTATTATACTTAAGTATATTTCCAGAGGACTATGAGATTGAGAGTGGACGGCTGATATGGAGGTGGATAGCTGAGATTTTGTTGCACCCAGAGAAGGGGGGCAAAGCTTATTTGAGCTGGGACGGAGTTACTTTTATGAGCTTATAAATAGAAACCTAATCCAATTAGCTGATGATGATGAAATATTGGCTACTTGTCGTGTGCATGATATGGTCCTGGACCTCATTTGTTCCATATCAAGAGAAGAAAGTTTTGTTGCAACAATACTTGGTGATGCAAAGCAAAACACACCTTCTTGGGGAAGCAAGGTTCACAGGTTATCTCTACAAAATATACTGGGCCTACAATGGAGATGCCGAAACTAAGGTCACTTGCTATCTTCAATGGTGATATAATTAATTCACTGCCATCCTTTTCATGTTATCCTCTTCTTCGTGTATTGGATCTAGAAGGTGCAATCTTAAGGACCATCCAAATTTGAGTTTTGTTGGAAACTTATTTCACCTGAGGTATCTACGGCTACAAGAAACTGGATATGCCGGTGAACTCCCATTAGAGATAGGGAAGCTACAGTTTTTGCAGACACTAGACATATTTGGAACTAAGATAATAGAATTGCCATCGAGTATTGTTGGGCTAAGACGACTATTGTGTCTGTTTCTTCATTGGAGTATCTGTCTACCAAATGGATTGAGGAATCTAACATCCTTAGAAGAGCTATGGTGTGCGATTGTTGATTCTGCGCACATTGCAGAAGAGCTAGGCCATTTGACCCAACTAAGAATCCTCACGGTGAAGCTAAAAATAGACGAGGAATGTGGATGTCATGAAAGTGAAAGCATTTGCAAAGCTCTGGTCGAGTCCCTAGGAAAACTGCATAAGATCCAACGGCTAGTAGTACTCTCAGATGTCGTGGTAGTGAATCTTGATGGCTCAGTGGAGTCTCTAGGCAACCTGTCATATCTTCGTATTCGTAAAACCACTTTGTTGCCTACGTGGATTAATCCTGAATCGCTTCTGCTCCTCTCTTTTCTTGACATAGCGGTGGCTCAGGTGCGAAGGGAGGACATCCAAGTCCTCGGGATGCTGCAGGCTCTTCGTTTTCTGGAAGTGTATGTGTATGGTGACAACATACAAGCGCTGGGAAGGTTCATGGTTGCCCCTGATGCCTTCCCATGTGCAAGAGACTGCAGATTCTCTGGTTTTCAAACAGTGCCGTCTATGTTCCCACGAGGAGCTATGCCCAGGCTTGAACATTTTCGTTTCACTCTCCGCCCGCAGGATTTCTTCCAAGGTGAATTCACTACCGATGACCTGGCCTTGGACCACCTCCCGTCCCTTCGAAATATGGATGTCGGTATTTATGGTGGAGGAAATGAAAAGATCGATGAAGAGTTGGTACCGAAAGTGAAAGAGAAGCTGAGGCAAGAGGCGGATGCCCACCCCAACCACCCTTCCGTGTATTATTATTATATTTGATTGGATTGGATTCAACGTGTGGTCCCTACCTGAATGCATGTACGTACTCCTCCTCTCTTCTACTGAATGCATCTTCTACTGTTGTTAGTCCACTCGTGACTTGTTTCTTCGTATAGTTTCTAATTGGTGCAAATTATATATCTTCAGCGGTCTTGTTTTGCTGTGCACGAGAACAACGGCTACACACATTATATTGGGATGTGGATGAAAACATCCATTACCTGCGCTCGTGTACAAGAAGCAGCCACGCGTTGTGATCAAGCAAGCTGTGCAACACATGAGCCGCATTCTTTACCGCTTTTGTCACTCACATTTTCTTTTTATTTCTTGTACATTTGCTTCCATTATTATTTGGATTATGTAATTTTTTTTGCCCTCAGATCTGTGTGTAATGTCTAATGAGGACGAGGAAGAATCATTAGCATCCTCCTCATTTCTACACCGATTGGAGCTCGTAAGATAATGTCATCATGGTGCTCTCTTTTGGTCGGTTATGTAACAGACAAGTTTAACCGAGTACTCCTTTAGGTTCGATAATGTGGTTGTGTTTAGTTGCACCTATAAAATTTTTTGATGTATAGTGTAATTAGTGTCTAATCATGGGCTAATTAGGTTCGAAAGATTCATCTCGTGATTTACAATCAAACTGTGTAATTAGTTATTTTTTTACCTATATTTAATACTCCATACATGTGTCCAAAGATTCGGTGTGACAAGAAATCTTGTAAAATCTTTGGAAGTTTGAAGGAACTAAACATGGCCTGTATTGATTCCGTCGGTATGTCTAGCACTAGCCTCTTGAGATAGACACATCGCTTAGTGTTAGATTTGCTGACCAAGTTTTTTTTTTGGACGTTAAACAGGAGGGGCGTACCCCTACAGGTGATTTATTGAAAGAACAAAAACAGATACAGGGGTTCAGGTAAACAGATGAACAGGGGGCACAGGGTTTCCTGATCGAGTTCGTTCAGGGGTCCATATCCCAATTACCTCGTTCACTGTTTCTGTGATGTACGCTGGTCCTGCCCCAGCCACAGCTTCCGGCAGGTTGTTGGGCCTTCCCACCGGCCTGTGAAATGCCTGCACCACCCAAGCCTTAGCCCTGAAGGCCGGTGCTCCACAGCAGGCCTAGTGAGCTGGTTGCAACTAGCAACTGAATCCTAGGCTGCAACTCTTTAAACACTAAGGACAGTGACCACTTGCCCAGTGCAACACAAAGGCCACATTCTTTACCGCTTCTGTCACTTGCATTTTATTTTTGTTTCTTCCACATTTGCTTCCTTATTATTCCAATTTCCAACATCTAACTTTTCTCATTATTTACCTCCTCCTCTGGTTTCTGTATTATGCCCAATGAGGATGTACCATTAGCATCCGCCCCACTTAATTTGGACGCACATAGAATTGGAGCTCCCGTAGAGATGATGTAATTTATTATGCTCTTCTAGTCTATTACGTGACAGAGTTTAACTGAGTACTCCGTTTTAAGTTTTGTCCGTTGTTATAGCGCGAATCTCCCAAAACATGTCAGTCGGTACCCTGTAGTGGATCCACCATTCGATTGGAGTCAGGGCCAAGCTCAAGGCATTGATGTGGTTGTATATTTTGAAGCTTGTGACAAATGGGTGGCCACAGTGCGCACGCGCGTGGGAGTCCAGGTGGAGCCCAGCTTCTACCACAAATGATGTCAGTTCGTTGTCAGGGTCAACCTCTTGTTCTCTCCATGAATGTTACTATGATGTATGCTTTATGTTATCTACGACAATGTTGGTTGTAGCCATCTATCGTGGCTTGAATAGTCAGTTTTGGTCAAAAAATATTCCTAATTTTGATATGAGGTCAGATCAAGATAAGTTTTATATCAAAATTGTGGAGTTCAAAGGGATCAAAACTTTGTAATTAACAGTTTTTTAATTTGGTATGATTTATAAGTCCAAATATATAATATAAGTTCTCAGATTGGATTTAAGATGGTTAACACTATTGAATGGAGACAAAATAAACACTAAAGTTGTAGTACTCAATGAGATCTACAACTTTGTAGTTAATAACTTTTTATTGGGATCATTTAGTGTCAAATGCCTAAATTTGGCATAGTGTTGGGTCGTTAGAGAAAATATGCAGTGCAACCGTGAGGAAACTTTGACATAAACTAATTAAGGCCCGGTTTGGTAGTGCTCTGAGAGCCACTCCATCAACAGTTCATAGCTTCACCTACCAAATGAGGTATGGAGCGTCCTCTTCACTCCGATCCACTCCTTCTGAGAATCGTGCTCTCTAAAGCTGAAATCATCAGATGGAGCCAAAAAGGTGGCTTCGGCCTGCTCCTCTGTCTGGGTGGGTGGCTCTCCAAGAATTGCCCTTCATCTAGGCGTGCAAATTGTGTCAGGCGGAGCAAGGGCGCGAAGCTAGAGTTGTGCGCATGGATTAAGTCATGGGGCTCAAAGTTGTGGCGCGGGGTGAATAAAGTCGCGTCAAGCTGAAGCTCTGGTAGGGCGCTGATGGACCTCCTGCTGCCGACGCCACTGATTACTAGGCTCTTGCCGGTGCCATACAGTACCTCATTTTTAATCGCCTAGACATTTCCTATGATGTGCAGCAGATATGTCTATATATGCATGATCCCAGTGAGCCACATCTGGCCTTGATTAAGTGTGTTCTCCGCTACATCAAGGGAACCTTGCACTATGGTCTACAGTTACTTTGCTCATCTACTTGTGACCTTGTTGCATACTCAGATGCTGACTAGGCCGGTTCTCCGGATACTCACCGTTCCACATCAGGCTATGCAGTTTTTTTGGGCGACAATTTGGTGTCTTGGTCTTCAAAGCACTAGCACACATTTCTCGTTGCAGTGCCGATGCCGAATATAGAGTCGTTGCTAATGCTGTGTAGCTGAAATTTTGTGGCTTCAACAATTACTTCAGGAGCCCCATTCTGTCCTCGGCGTTCCTTTGTGATCTTTTGTGATAATGTCAGCGTATCCGGTGCAACATTAGCGCACCAAACATGTCGAGATTGATTTACATTTGGTCCAGGACAAAGTTGCTATAGGGGAAATACGCATCCTTCATGTGCCATCCACCTCCCAATATGCAAATGTATTCATTAAGGGTCTTCCTACCTCCATTTTTACATAATTTTGCTCTAGTTTGAATGTCTCTCCACTCCCGACTACGGGGGTGTTAGAAGATTAAGAGTTGTAGTCTCTTTATTTTCAGTTTTTCTATCTCTTTGTGTCCCATTGTAATCCCTATATAAACCCACTTATGATTAATGAAAACTGAGTTGAGTTAATCCTCCAATACGGAGAACTGGAATTGAAACAAGGAAGGGGAAGCAAACAGGGGAACAGAGAATTGCCGGAGGAGGTCTGTTTCAGTGGTAGAGAGGGATATCGTTTGATTCATACAGTTTAGCCTCCATACACGGCACTGTTGCCTTAAGAAGCCACTCGCACGCGGAGACGCACTACTTGCGCACGATATTAAACCACTCCGGCCCAAACACACTGGCGTTGGCCTTCCAGAACCTAGGCCTTCTTTTTGCCACCCACCCATTACTGGCTTCCAGCTTCCCGCACTTCAATTTCATCTTCCCACGTGCTACGTGTTGCGAGCAGTATCACTGACAAAATGCATCTTTTTCTGCCGTTTGTCCGATCATGTCATGAGCAGTGGTGGAGGACGAAAAAATATTGAGGTATGGCGAAATTGAAAGTGAAAGGGCCACAAATCTTTTGTGTTAAGAAAAGGAGCCACAAATCTACTAATCCAATTGAGTAAATATCCACAAATTAAACAAATAAGTGAACGAAGTGATGAAGCAAACAACCAATGAATAGACACAAGTGTTTTGGCCATTGGGCCTTACTGTGAACGAGTCGAACGATTTTGCTCGCCTGCTCAGCCTCCGTCGTTGCATCAGACTTGTCTGCATACTGCTTGTCTCCGTTGTTGCCTCAGACTTGTCTGCACACTGCTTGTCGTGCTTAACTGCCGACGTGCAGCCCTAGCCTCAGTTACGTTGCATCACGACATCGATGATCAGCAACGCGAATCAGAGTGGACAAGCAGAAGATTACATGAGCAGGGCTACAGGGGTTAACAGTTTGCTTAATTGTTCGCCGCCCATACAACATCGGCGAATTAACGATTGGCCTGGTTTATGGGGAAAATAGTAATAACGAACAGACTGCAGGCAATACTTCTGATGCGGGCCAGCCTATATGGTCATACGCGGGCTAGCCTAGAGTCGCAGTCCACGAGGCCCAAATAACGGTTCGTTGAGTTATCTTCGTCCTCAGCGGCTCAGCGCTGCGTTTATCTTCAGACTCCTTACGATCTCATCCATGGCAGACAGCAGGCAGCAGGGGACGATTTGAAGTGGGGATTCGCAGCCGAGTCACCTTGTCCTACTGAGTCCTCCGCCCCTGGTCATGAATTGTTCGCGGAATGCATGCATTTTTCCCATAGCATCTTTTTTAGTTATGCACATCTACAATTGCTACAAATATTATTGGCACGTGATTGAAACCATCTGCAAGCATCTACAACAAGCCCAGAGCGTCCTTCGCTGCATCTACAACCAGCCCAGGTCAACGTCTGGCCATGCCTGTACTCTTTGGAGCATATATCTGCAAAACCCAAAAAAACAAACAGCCTAGGGCGGTTTTGCCAAACAGGCCCAGGGCAGTTTTTGTTGTATTCCAGCACCGCCCGCAGAAAATGGCTCAGGCCGATTTACGCCCCCAGTTTGCTAATATCTTCTCCTTGTATTTTAATATAAAATTATATATATCCTTTATATATCTCCCTGGTGAGTTGGATACACACACGTTTACTATTTTGATGTATAGTAGGAGCTATGATACCATATATATCCTGGCTTTGAGATATGCCAGCATTAAGTAATGTGTCATCTTTACACTAACAATTTCCCTCTATATAATCGAGCACAAACATCAGGCCATTTGCGTCCCGAAACACAAGAATAGTACTTGCGAGTGTTGATACGATGAGGGCTGCTGCCATTTGCATCCTTCTCATGGTCATGTCCTGCACCCTCCTGGCACCCACCAGGGCAGCAGGTATATATATATATACACACACACATATACACACGAATGAAGCTCCTTTAATTATTTATTCCATTATATATAGATATATATAGAGAGAGAGAGAGAGTAACTCCTTCTGTTGTTAATTTAAATTGACTAACATGCATGTAAATACGTCTGCTGGATCCATTGAGTTTTAGTTTGGTGATACAGATACAGAAGATTGCTATGAGCAGCACCCAACGTGCCAGGACGCCGCGTGCGAGAAAAAATGCAAAGACGAATACCAATCCAAGCTCACCAGTTTCAGGTGCACGAGCCGTCTGCACATCGCTCTTTGCTGCTGCTCCCACACTTGATGCCGTGATGACGACTGCGGCTGGCGATGGCAAGCTGCAGGCATGCGGAAGTTCGTTAGAAAATAGTATATAGCAATAACTCTATAGATATGTAATAGATGGACTTGCTCTTGCATGTAAGGAAAGATTGACAATCAAACAAGACCAGAGTTGAAGTCCAAATCTTATTATTGGAGGCCTCAACGGAGGCACCACAATGATTCTCACCAAACGCATTATACAAAGGATATTCCTAAAAATTCTCATAATAATATTAAATATCTTGCCTAATTTCATAGATTATAATCATCAACCATGATAATAGCCATTAGATGTATTATAATTTATACAAAAATTACACTCCTCCTTTAATACGAAAAATATGTAAGGTAACCTCCTAATCTTGCATCTAAAAATTAGAGGATCTAACTGAGGCACCATGTTAATTCTTACCATACATGCTAGAAAAAAAGAAATCCTAGATATTTTTACAATAATCAGAAATATCTAGCCTTTAATTTCATAGATTCTAATCATCATCCATTATAACAGTCAATGAATCTATTATAGATTATAAAACATTACACATCTCCGACATCATTAAAGATAACTTAAAATAACCACCTAAATTACAAATTTATGCTATAATGGAAAATAAATTAGTCTAACCCACTAAATTATCATAAATTTTACCATACATGCTGGATCCATTCAGTTTTAGTTTGGTGATACAGATACAGAAGATTGCTACAGTAGCCATCACATCGAATCTTTGACGCATGCATGAAGCATTAAATGTAGGTAAAAAATAAATAATTATACAGTTTGTTTGTAAATGTCGAGACGAATCTTTTGAGCCTAGTTAGTTCATGGTTGGACAAATTTTGCCAAATAACAACGAAAGTGCTACAGGATTTTTCCAAAAAAAATTTGGAATCTAAACACGGGCTTAGGGCACGTTTAGTTCCCAAAAATTTTCAAGATTCCCCGTCACATCAAATGTTTAGACATATGCATGGAGCATTAAATGTAGACGAAAAAAACTAATTATACAGTTTGGTAGAAAACCACGAGACGAATGTTTTGAACCTAATTAGTCTATGATTGACACTAATTGACAAATACAAACGAAAGTCCACTCATGTATTTTTCGCTGCGTGCCTGTTCTTTGTCGCAGTTCTCAGTTCTGAAAACATCGCCAGCTCTCGTCTCCTCAGGGCCGGTGCCCTCCACCCCAGCCAGGCTCTATTGGTTAACACGGAGGAGTAGCACAAGCTGTGATCAAGCAAGTGGTGCAGGCCTATTCCTTTTCCGGTTTTCCTTTTCACGCATGTACTGTAACCGTTAGTGATACTGGTTATATATGCTACAGTCCAGAATCAGGAATCTATTATGCTGCCAATAATTGTTCGATATAACACTGTTCTAAGTTTCAAGCCTGAGGGCTCAAAATATAGTAAATGTCCCGCTGCAGTCTGCCTCACGTGGAAACAGATAAGATGCATGACATCAAGTCGCCACTGTTCACTTGGATCACTAAGAGTTTAAAATGTTTGCTTCAATGAATGGATGACCTCTCTTTTAGGGCTCTTTTGACTAACCTCATTTGTACTTTCGGAACAACTAGCGCCCGGACGTCCGGACGCACCTCCCGCGCTCCCATCACGCATCGCATCCACGCGCTCCATCCTATTCCCAACCAGTGCCAATGTCCGAAGCCAAGGCCCGCGTCCATCCCGCGCCCCCGCACAGTAGAAAAATCGCGCCTCCATGCCCATCCAACGTTCGCACGATGGAACCGCGCCCCACACCCGCACGGCGGAACCGGGACCCGGGCCCACCTGCCCCCACCTGCAGATGCGTGCTGCGGAGTTGCCTGCAGGCTTCAGGCTCTAGCACATGAACCACGATGGCACACCAGCAACAGTAGGCAGACAGCGGCATGCAACACCCGATCTACTTTGGAAACATGTAGATGAAGCATTTGCAATATAAACCTGAAAACACATGAAACACTTGGAACATGCACCTGAAACATGCGTATGTAGCTGTTGCAACATGTGCAACACCACAATCTACTTTTGAAACATCCAGATAAAACATTTGCAACATAGAGTTTGAAACAGATGAAACATTTGAAACATGCGTGTGTAGCCTTACAACATGTGCAACACCAAGATCTACTTTTGAAACATCCAGATGAAACATTTAAAACAAATATCTGAAACAGCTGAAACACCTGAGACTTAGACCTGAAAACTTGAAACATGACGTCGTTGGTGGCCATGGCCTACCTGGTGGGGACTTTGGTACCTAACAAACTTTGGAGAACGAGGATGGTGACTGCAACCTCAACCGCAAGCGCTGCTGCGTGTCCTCGCACCACCACCGCCGGGATGTGGAGCCGGAGGCAGCGCCCACTACCAGTGACCTAGAGAGGGCATAGGGACGAGATAACGAGATGAATCACCGCCGCATCTGCATCAAGGGCTAGTAGGAGAAACCGCCATGAGCAGCAAGGTGCCATTGAGCCCGGTCCTTAGGTGGGCGATGGTGCCAGGCAAGGAATCTGATCCAATGAGGAAGAGGATGGCACGGATCTTGGCGGAAGGGATGAGCGCAGTGAAGTTTTGTTTGAGAGATAGAGAGCGCTGCTCTGGCGGATGAGTGGAGGAGCGGAAGGGATAAGTGCAGGGGATTTTTTATTTGAGAGAGAGAGCGGCGGAGTGGACGAGTGGAGGAGCCGTGTCCGGACGGGACAGGCGACCGTGACCAAGTATTTCCATTGTACTTTGGCTTCTCCAAAGTAATCTGAAAATCACTCCGAGATCGGTACGGTATCCATAACAGTACCCCATATTAGTACTGTTAGTCTACGATTTCAGTTGTTTGCACCAGTGTATAGTTGTCTCACTATTTGTTTTGTATCTCGGATTTCAGATAAGAGAAGGGAGAACACAAACTGTTGGGGAGTGCTTACATCGGGAATAAAGAATGGTTTGGCATGTTGTACGTGGTGACTTCAGCCGAGACTTCTTTGAGGTAATTAAATATGGACAGCATCAACACTGCTCTCTACATTTTGTTGTCACTTCTTAGCAATGTCTGTACCTAACATCCAATTCGCATTGCAGGGATGCAGGGCTATACTAGTAGATAAAGATCAAAACCCAAAGGTTCAGATAATTTCAGATTTAGCACATCTGCATCAAAATTTATTGCTGACTGATTATTTTATCTGATACAACTTTTTTTGTGGGACATGCAGTGGACGCCTCCAAGGTTGGAAGAAGTGCATGACGAGGCCGTTGAGAAATATTTCTCAAGAATTGATGATCCACAGTGGGAAGATTTGAACGTACCCACCAAGCGTTCCCATGGAAGAATTATTGAGTCCAAGCTTTGATGGTAGTCTTTGACGTACACATCAATGGAGCCTCGGTTGTGGTCAGAATAACACATCATGTCATGTTTCAAGAGTCTTTCTAGGTTTAAGACTACTGCTAAAATGAAACGGAATGTTCCAGTATAGGTGAACTTATATCAACGAAGATACTCTTTGTTGTTAATTTATATGGCTAGACAATACTGGCCACATTATCTTGTTTGGCCACTGGAACTCAATCATATAGCTTGCTACGGTAATACACTGCTACAGTATATGATATCACTGCCGGTTCTTCAATTGAAATCGACAGTAATAAGTAATTACTGCTGGCTTCAGAACTACCAAGCCAACTTAGGATTGGGAACCTCTTGAACCCGCACTAAATATGGTTATCACTACAAGTTTTAGGTACTAACAGGTATTGTTTTGCCTTTTCCAATAACAAATACACAGTAAAAATGAAAATACCACTGCAGGTTTGTTGTGCAACCGGGCAGCAATGCTAGTTTCAGCCCCTCACAATGAAGTCGGCCCATCACTGCTAGCCAATTTAACCTGCCTTGCTCTCAGCAATTGAATCAGATCGACCATGGAGATCACCAAGCAGTGAATATGTAAATCCTCACCCTCCATTTAACTATGTACCATCCTTACAGGTGGCAAAAAATCTATCTAACTATTTAACATTCTTATAGGTGGCAAATATTCTATGTGACTGATATATAGACCATCCTGATTTTCTATCATTAGGTAGCGTGGAATTTGGGCTACTATTCTCTTTGTAAGGAAGACAATATTTAAATATTCCCTTCTAACTCCTCTCCTTCTACATCTCCCTCCCCTAAACCTGTCCCCACGGTTCTTGTCCTCGGTACACATACCACACCGCTAGAGACAATGATGACCATGACACGCACTACATTCACCGCAATCGGCTACGAACATAACAATCGTAGCTCATCCTCTATTAGTTCCTAGTGAGATGTTTTGCGATCCTACCTAGGCAGACACCAATAACCCCCTTGCTGCCGCCAGCTATGGCGTACAGTTACCGCATCCCAGCTTGGAGGACTCCGAGAAAGAGAGCAAGTATGACTACATCTGCAAAGTTCACGTCTCTTCTTCGTCCTCCCTATCCTCTTAGATCTGCTCGATTCCACGACCTATTTCTAGAGGTGGACAGGGGCTAGCCAATTGTGGCTGTGCATGATGGATTTGGGAGCAAGCCAGCAACAATAAAGCAAGATTGACAGATTTTTTTGGGGGCACTAAAAAATCAAATCCGGCAATGGCTAGCTTGAGCACACTTGAGGTTTGTAGGTTCGAATCCCTGAATTTAAAAAATCAACTAGTTTGAGAAGCACTGTAGCCCCTTGTGCACATAAAATATTTTCATAATTTTTAAAAAATCTAAAAATAATTTTAGTGAATTTTATCGTGCATGGAGATGACTTTTTGGTGAGGTTGACTAAACAAAACCGCCACTGAAAATCAATTTTCAAGTGCGGCTTAAAAATTGTACCTAAAAATGACTCATTTCTAAGTAGGTGGGGAAGTAATGGTTTTAACGACCTGCACTAAAGATCAATTTGATTTTAATCGTCTCTGGAAATGTTTTGTGCGCTAGTGTGGATAATATGGAGAGTGTGAGGCACATGGCATCCGAAAGGGACTCGTGGTGTGCGGATGTCCAGGCACCGGTAGCCCCATTTTACAAAACAAGCTCGTTGCCACATAAAAAATGCTGACCTATGAAATAGGCTCATAATAGATTTGTTTGCTTCTCAGTGATTAGTATAGCAACCCAACTGACATGGAGTGAGTAGTGTGCAATTTTAAGCTAGCAAGCCAAAAAGTTATAGGGGCCTTTCGATCCTAGAGCAAAACCCACCTTGCCTTACCCAGCAAGGTTACACTGGAGAGGTCCTTGTTTGGTTGATAGGTTAACTACCTTGGAGTCTGTGTTGGCAAGGAAAATCCTTGCTGACTCAGGTGAGCCAGGCAAAGTAAGGCTTGCTCTTGCCAGCAAGACAAGGCAAATCTAGCCTTGCAACCAAACTGACCCTATGATGTCCTATGTCTCAAGTCATGCCATCTGTCATCGCATTCCTTCTCTGCAGTCTGCAGATGAAGACTATCTCCCAATGGTGCACGCAGGGGCGGACCCACAGTTGTGCCCATATATTCCCGGGCATACCCATCATTTTTGGGGAAACTTTACTAGTTTGTTGAGTACTAGTGGACAGGCACGTGCGACACGCACGTGTATCATACAACTTTATTCACGGCAAAAGGATGATATACATACATTCAATAAATTATGTTTTACAAGAAAAGTACAAGAATGACTGAGAAAACAGGTGTGTTGTATCCTTACGCCTTGGAGTGGACTAGGTACCACTGTCGCTTCTGATTCAGCATAGCTTCAATGTTCATGGTCATTTGCAACAACTGCACTCTTTGGCTACTCTCTCCACCTCCTCCGTGTTCTCCATCATGCAGGTTCTCCATCTTTTCATTTACAAGTTTTTGACCTTTTTGCACTTGAGTTAGTATGTCAATAATAGAAAGTTCAGACTCTATGAAAACTCAAAGTACCACATGTATCCAGTTTCTCTTTGTTTTTCATTCTTATTATGTTCGTATGTGAAATAGTAACAGCAGGATTGCACCCCGAAATCCCCAAATAGCAACAACTGACAGGCAAGAAATCTAAAATTATAGAAAGAACTGCTATAGGTTTTTTCCCTTCGTCAAGTCACATCTATCATGCTAGCAATACATAATGAATTCAAGTACCCACTTTTGAACGTTCCTCAGCCCTCCTAGATCGCCAGCAAGGATTTGACTGCTAACAACTACGTAGCATGTATCATAAGTAAAGCTTTGGTCTGCCTCCAAAAGCATATTTATGATCCAGCTCTGCCATTTGCAAATTACAAAGAAAACGGTTAACAATTCTGAAATACATATGAGATGTGAATGGAGGTCAACACAACTGAATCATAAGGCGCACATACTGGTCATCATGTTAACAGTGGCGTAGCTAGGATTTGTAGCTATGGTGGTCCATTGTCTAATTTTTTTTAACCGCTATAAATTTAACATGTCGATACATAAGGATATGAATTGCAAAACACAATTAAGGAAAAAAAGAACATACAAAGTTAATAAAATAGAAAAGTATAACTTTCTTAACATAGAATTGAAATATTACATACCCGTAATAGTTGAAGAACAAGATATCACTACTTCTTGTCAAGCCTGCGCCTTCTAATAGCCATGAAAAAAGAGAAGTGTTGATGATCTCTTCTTCACTCAATTATAAGGAGATATCCTGCTCAATAAAAGTCACTAGACAATCATTCAGAAAGCTATATCACTCATCGTATTTCTTAACTTATTCTTGATGAAGGTCATTGCAGAAAATATCAATTGACCATTCCAATAATCAATTGACACATAACAAAACCCTATCCTACAATTAAAACTAAATAGTCCAATGTGACCATGCATTCCAATAATATAATCTAATGACACAGAATAAAATAAGGTTTTGTGTACCTTGTGGCTTGCGGCCTGTGGACGTCTGATGCCAGTCTGATGGTGGATGGTGGATGGATGAAGGATTGCTGATTGCTTGATGTGTTCGATTTAGGGCGTTCTGCGTTCATTCATACTGGGAGAGATTGGGAGCCTGGGAGGAAAAAAAGAAACATGACTAAACGAGAAAGCCAATTGGGAGCCTGGAGACGTACCTGCACACTCACGTCAGCTGTCACTCGCAGCCCCTAGTTGCACGTCATGCGGCGCCTGCCGTCGGCCCGCCACCGCCGCACGTCCGCACAACACAACACAACACAAGGGATACGAAGGGGTGTAGACCGGCCGTATTCGCGAAGGGTCACACGACGCGTATTTGCGAAAGGCCGCAGACGCTTCGACGTATTTGATCTATGGGCTTTGTATGGGCCGAGCGCATGTTGGTCCACGGACCACCCGGACCACCATGTAGCTCCGCCCCTGCATGTTAAAGCATGAAGGGATTTTTTGTTCCTTTATTAGCCATATATCCTGTCCTGGTATCTCAACAATTAGCATATCATATTGAATCCAAAAAAATGTGGACCATAGTGAGATACAGAAGCATCTGATTATCTATATTATACATTTGAAGTACAATATATCATAAATATAAAAATGGCATACTGGTTGAAGATGCTTTCCAACGCTATCCTGAAGGCACCCATCCCATAGCACCATTCTTGACATATCATCTTACCAACTGGAAAATACAAAGGAGGTTGATCCCCTTTTTCAGTCCCAGGCAGTCCACCAGTAGACAAGATGTCACAGAGTATGTTTCATATAGAAATTAAAAAAAATCAGATTATTAAACTTATGTATATGGCTATATGAAAAGTAATCATAATTTCACATGAACAGATGTACTTAGAGGAAAAGATGTTTAGATCACACATTAAGATATTATATGTGAAAATAAAACAGATGAAGCCCAAGAAGGCTTTCTATTAGTGAAGCACATACATGAAAGAAGTACATGTAGATCTCTTCCCCAGTCAATAGGATCACTGACAACAAACACTCCATTAACTCGCTCTGAATAAACATCATATGATTGGTGCACTTTCGCAGACATGTAATTGTCTGCTTGCCAAACTTTAAAAGTCTTGAAAGGATCCATGGGGTCAATACTTTTTATAATATGATGCATATTGATCTATGGACTAAACTTTTCCATGGATACAGATAACTCATGAGGAATTCACACAATTAATCTGACCCGTGATTGTAATAGCAACATGAAGAATTACCTAAATCCGTACTCGAACATCACTACTGCAGGCTCTCCTTTTCCAACAGCAGCAATAAGGTCATCTTTGAAACTGCAGAGTTCAAAAAGGGGTTCCATTCAGATCCTACAAGTCCATGAAGAAACAAACAATCATTAATAAATGTGACCCGTGATTGTAATAGCAACATGAAGAATTACCTAAATCCATACTCGAACATCACTACTGCAGGCTCTCCTTTTCCAACAGCAACAATAAGGTCATCTTCGAAACTACAGAGCTCAAAAAGGGGTTCCATTCAGATATTACAAGAAATCATTGATGTAGTGCTTGAAAGGCACACTGCTTCATCAGCTCTCTGTAGGGAGAATGGCCATGCACAACCTTCACATTTGAAAATTTCATAGATGGAAGTTTAACATAGACAATGGTTGAAAAGGTAAAGAAAAGAGAAGCAATTATTTTCTCTCCCTACCAAAGGGATTTATTAGTTTGCTTGAAGGTCCATAGCTGTGAAATAGATACGCAATGACTTATGATAAATTAGGTCGAGCGAATAGGAACAACTACATTGCCAGAAGAAATTAATCTCATAGGTTCGTGTCCCAGAAATAAGTAAATGATCCACCTACCAGAACAGCCATTAGATGGATTTTCACTGCATTTTTTAACAAGCCACGCTCCAAGACGGTGCAGTGAGAAGTGATTACTGGACACACCAGTGTTGACAAAAACACAAACTCTTGGCTATGCAGTAGAGAAGGGGTTATTGCACAAGAAAAAAAAACAATTCTACAATCGCATAGCATTTTAGAACTTATCGGCAACCACGGGAAGGGAGGCCTGTCTTCCATGTCGCAGGGATCTTCATGCTTGCAAGATGAAGAAACAAACACTCTTGATCTCAATATACAGGGGAGCGGATCCAGATCCATCGCACCAGACTCAAAAATCACCGTGGGGATGCAATGGGTGGAAGCGAACGCCAGAAGGCTTGTCATTGCTGTCATCGATGTAGGGCCGAAGCCGTCGCATCCGGGAGGGGCAGCCCAAAAGCGCCAAAAGCAGCCTCGTTGGGTGGAGGCCACCGGCACGGAGGGGCGACACGCGGGGAAGAAACCGGTGTTAGCGCGGAGGGGGCGACGTGCGGGGAAGCGGCAGCGCGCGAACGCTGGGTAGGGGCGGGCGAGTATACTCGGGGCGAGCAGTCGCGTCGTTTCCGTCGGTGGGGTGCGGGGTAGGGGAGTGGTACGCAGGTACAGGCGGCAGGTAGACTTTCGTGCGGGTAAGAAAAAACAGAGAGGAGGGGAGATCGACAACACGAAAGTGTGTTTCGTCACATAAGTATTGTCCTTTTCGTTGTTGGGTCCGTCTGTCAGATCTATATCAAGTGTTGGATGCATAATCAAAACACATCCAATGGAGGAGATCTGAGGTGGGTAGGATATGTTTAGGTAACAGGTATTTTCTAATTCCTTCGCTCCTTTATAGTATAGATATACATGTACAATATAGTTGAGGTCTCAAATTGCTATTATTTGCTATTTTCTGGCTCTGATTCGCATATAAAACAAAGCAGGCCACAGGCCACACCCGACTGGATGGCTCAATGGCCCATCTGCCTTCCCACTCCCCAATCCCCTATCCTCTCTCTAAAAAAAAACTCTCCATCTGCGAACCCAATGGCCTATCTGCCCTGCACGATTGGGTTCAGCTGTATTCATTGGGGGGAAAAACAACCTTCTTGTTGAAACCACCACAACAAGAAAGTACAATGATCTAGCTGCACAATTCAGCGAGCCACTTTATCAGTTATTGAAACAATACGATACATATATTAATACTATTTGTTTGTTCAATGGATCGACACAATAACCACATTATTCGAGTTTCATAAAAAGGAAAGTAGTAGCTCAGAAACGTCGTACATACAGCCATAGAATACATTTGCGCAGCAAATGTAGAAGGTCGTACTGAACTGTTTATGGCATAGTGTATATCTTGAACCAGCATGCTACTTCTTGGTTTTTTATGTAGTAAAGACAGCGAGTACCCCCATCGAGTTCCGGAAGACGGTGGCACTCAGCCACCACCAGAAGACCGTCATCGTGGATGCGGAGGACGGCGGCGGTTCCGGCCTCCGTCGCCTCCGTCACATTGTCAGCTTCATCGGCGGCATCGACCTCACCAACGGCGGCCGCTACGACACGCAGTCCCACTCACTCTTCAGGACGTTCAACACGACGCACTCCAACGACTTCTACCAGAACAACATCGATGGCGCGCAAGTGTTCAGGTCCATCGACGGCAGCGCCTGCTCCGACTTTCCCAAGACCCCGCAGGAGGCGGCTCAGTTAGGGCTTATCAGTGGCAAAAACCACGTCATTGACACGAGCATCCAGGACGCCTACATCCACACCATTCGCCACGCCAAGCGCTTCATCTACATCGAGAACCAGTACTTTCTTGGAAACCCGACGGCTCGTTCGCATGGAAACCCGACGGCATAAAGCCGGAGGACATCGGAGCAATGCAGCTGGTACACAGAGAGCTGTCACTGAAGATTGTGAGCAAGTTCGAAGCCGGCGAACCCTTTGCAGTTTACATTGTTGTTCCAATGTGGCCGGAAGGCGTTCCAACGGCTTGGAACATCCAGGCTATGCTGAGTTGGTAGAGTAGGACGATGGAGATGCTGGAGGACATCGGAGCACTGCAGCTGGTCCCCAGAGAGCTGTCACTGAAGATTGTGAGCAAGATCGAAGCCGGTGAATCCTTTGCGGTTTACATTGTTGTTCCAATGTGGCCAAAGTAGCGCTTGCCTCCATGTTTCAGGAAAAGAGGGATTTATATTAACCAGGCCAAAGTTTACAACCATCGTTCAAGGGGTCAAACATGCGCTTGCCTCCATGAAGTAGCCGCATGAACATTCCACCTAGCTAGATGAGCTAATTCATGGGCTACTTTGTTGCTCTCCCGGCCCTCTCTTCACCTTTCCAATCTTCCATTCAGGCAGCAGCTACAAGTAATCCTTGGCTTCCAGAATAATCCATCTGAGTTCGGACCGATCTTCATTTCTAGTCTCCAGTGCAGCCACAATGCTAGCCAAGTCTGACTCAATGATCGTCGTCTGCCGATGTGCATTGGAATAAAACGTGCCACGCAGTAAGCAAGACCTCGCCCTCATTGTTCCTGATGACAACTCCAACCCCAGCTGAGCCTGTCTGCTCCATAAAGTAGCCATCGACATTCAATTTTATCCAGAGCCCACCGTGGCGTGTGCTGTTACAGCAGGAGCCAAACGTGCCATTAGCCTTAGCCTTCTCATCCAGTGGCTCCTGTTATCAGACCTACGACAGTGAATTCCTGAAGTGCGGTAAGAAATAGACTGATTCTGTAATGCTAATAGGACCTGATTCATGCATTGCCTTATTGTTATGAATCGTCCATGCCCTCCATAGAACGAGGAGGATCATATCGCCTTGCTCCTGCTTACACCGGCAGGTTTTCTTGAACAGCTTTTCCCCTGGGATCAGCCAGTGATCTCTCATTGCAAACCGCAAATTCCTGGCTTGTAGGCACTCGACCGTGGCATGAAAGATGTCCTTAGCACATCGACACAAGTTGCATTGAGAATCAGTTTCAATTCTTTTGAAAAAAACTTATTCTTCTGGTGGGTAGGATATATTTCGCCAACTTCCGGGAGAAAATGCGCACTTTCAGCAGGACAAAGGCATTCCAGATCGTTTTCCAGAGATTACGCTCTCCACTAGGGGCCGAGCTCGATGCAGTTACTCTCTACATTTCCTGCAGGCTCAGGCTTGAGGCCAAGGCGCTATGCACTTCGAACTGTTAAAGCTCCTGATTTCTCAGGATGCCATGTGTCATCGGTTCGTCTCTCTAGCAGTTTAATTTTCTCAATTGCATCCGCATCTGCTGAGTTAAAGACCGCCCTTATCTTGTTGTAGTCCTAGTGCCGTCCATCCCATCGAAAAGATCACTCATTCCCATGTCATTAAAAATACTTATTTGGCTTAGCTTATTGAATATAGATAAAACTCATATGAAATTCTCACTGAGACTAGCATCAGTTAGTTGTTTGTTTCTGTGGATGGAATCTGCGAGATCTACAATGTGATTAAATTGCAACCCACGAGTTAGAGTTCTGATATTAGCGCTGAAGAGGCCTGAGTTTGGTTTTGGTGGTTAAATTACAGTTGATTCCAACTGGCAGAGATCCGTTATTAGCTAAAGCGGCATGTGTGCACATGACATTGATTCCCTAAACCCCACTAGTAGTATAATACATGTACGGCATATCGATGTTGCTGCCGCGCCAATCTAGCTGATTTAAAATAGCCCCATTGAGTTTTGCATTGTCTCTCTTTGCCTGACTACTTTCCTACCTTTCACATTCTTATACAGGTCCCTTTTCTCCTGTACAAATGGAAATTCACGGTAGTCTAGCTTGATATACTAATCTTTACTGTCAGGGTCGCTCTTATCGTTGCACTTTGTGAATCGTCTGCCTTACTTCCTAAGATGCTGGTCGTCCTCTGCATCTTTGGCCGGCCCTCCATGGAACTCCTTTGCAGCTGTTCCTAGGTCTCCTGCTCCTTGGTGAGTTGAAGCATTTTTCATTTCGAAAATATACACTGGCTTAGATTTTTCTTCGAGCTCAAGCAGGAACAATTTACCTAGTTTTTTGAAAAAAATGAGGTTCATGTGACTTTGTTATTGAGCTATAAACATTTGATGTGACCTCAAATCTTTCTTTAGGACTCGCTCCAACTTGAAATTTCCTTTTCCTTGTTTCAGTTTGATTTTTGCTGCACTCACTGAGAAAGATAAAACATGTGTGGTGGAGCAACCTGAACACACTACGAGCACTTGCATTCCCACAACACCACCACCTGCAGCCAAGAAGATTACCACCAGAGCGATTGACTAATCTTGAGAGGCTGTGAGTATGGACCTGGTGACGGGAGCGTTGAGCATGCTTCCTTTCATGCAACTCCTCTGTAGTTGCTCCTACGTTCTCCTTGGTCAGTTCAAGCATTTTTCACTTAAAAAATATATGCTGGCCTAGATTTTTATTTGAGTTCAAACAGAAACAATTTAGCTATCTATTCGAAAAAAATTTGTGCTTCATATGTCTTTGTTGTTCAGCTATAAACATTTGATGACCACGAATTTTTCTTTACGAATTGCTCCAACGTGAAATTTCTTTTCCTTGTTTCAGTTTGATTCATGTTTCACTCACTAAGGAAACATAAAACAAGTGTGGGGGAGCAACCGGAACACACTACGCACTTGCCACAACACCACCATACTACCACCTGCAGCCAAGAAGGTTACTCACAGAGTGATTCACTGATCTTGAGAGCCTGTGAGTATGGACCTGGTGACGGGTGCATTGGGTGTGCTTCCCTCCAAGATGCTGGAGCTACTCAAGGAGGAGTACAAGCTCCAGAAGGGCGTCAAGATGAAAATCCAGTCCCTCTCCCGGGAGCTCGAGTGCATGCACGCCGCCCTCCGCAAGGTGGCGGCAGTACCATGGGACCAGCTCGACGAGCAGGTCAAGATCTGGGCACGCGAGGTTAGGGAGGCTTCCAATGATATTGAAGATATACTCGATAGCTTCCTCGTGCGTGTCGACGGCCGTGAGCTGCTTGATCTGAGCAGGCTCAAACGTGCCATGAAGAAGATGGCAAACCTGTTCAGCAAGGGCAAGGCTCAACGTGAAATTTCATGCGCCATCAATGACATCACGAAGCAACTTCAGCAGATGACACAGCGGCATGCCTGGTACAGGATCGATGATCTTGTAGCCAAGCCTGCTGCCATAACAAGTATTGATCCACGCCTCTCGGCTCTGTACACAAAAGTGTCACAGCTTGTTGGGATCGAAGAGCCAAGGGAGAAGCTCATAAAAATGCTGAAATCAATAGGGGACAACATGGAGACCAAGATAGCTTCTATTGTTGGGTTTGGAGGGTTAGGTAAGACTACTCTTGCTAAAGCAGTGTATGAGAATCTTAGTCAGGATGTCCGTTTCAAAGCATTTGTTCCAGTTGGCCGGAATCCAGACTTGAACATAGCCTTAAAGGACATTCTCATTGATCTGGACAAGCAACGTTACACCACTGAATTTAATTTAACAATATTCAATGAAAAGCAGCTAATCGATGAACTTCGGGAATTCCTCAAGGATAAGAGGTAATCGTCATTGTACCCTGGTGCCTTTTAATTAAGTTACTGAAGTTGTATAATCATTTGAGAAATCTACAATATTTAGTTTACGAGTCTATTATGAAATTTAATATTCCAGTGTTCATTTAGTCTTGTTATCTGATCGCCAATAAAGTGTTTTTCAACAATATTCCTATTCAACGAAATGTATAACTGATTGTGTCATCTTGAGGACTTGAATGAGGTCTTATGAATTTTTAATTTAACTATATGAATCCTTCATTTCCATGCATATAGGTATTTCATTGTTATTGATGACATATGGGATGTACCATCATGGAACATAATAAGATGTGCTCTAGACAACAACAGCTTGGGAAGCAAAATAGTCATAACTACGCGCAAGCATGATGTTGCTGAGAAAGTTGGTTGTTCATACAACATGGAACCCCTTTCACACGAGAGTTCTAATGTCCTATTCTATGGAAGAATATTTGGCTCTCAAGACAAGTGTCCCAAACAATTTGTGGAAGTATCTGAAAAAATAATTAAGAAATGTGGAGGTGTGCCATTAGCTATCATTACCACATCAGGATTGTTAGTGAATAAGTTGGGAAATATAAAAGATTGGTATGAGTATTGTGACTCTATTGGTTCAGGGCTTGGAAGCAATCCTGATATGGAAAATATGAGGAAGATATTATCTCTTAGCTATTATGATCTACCATCTCATTTGAAGACATGTTTATTATATCTAAGTGTATTTCCAGAAGACTATGCAATCAATAAGGGTCGGTTGATTTGGAGGTAGATAGCTGAAGATTTTGTCCCACCTGGAGAAGGGAGCCGAAGTTTATTTGTGCTTGGGGAGAGTTACTTCAATGATCTTGTAAATAGAAGCCTGATCCAACCAGCAAATATGAATACAGAAGGTTTGCCTACTGCATGCCGTGTGCATGATATGGTCCTCGACCTCATTTGTTCCATATCAAGAGAAGAAAGTTTTGTTGCAACAATACTAGGTGATGCCAAGCAGAACACACCTTCTTGGGGAAGCAACGTTCACAGGTTGTCCCTCCGCAATACTACTTGGCCTACAATGGACATGACAAAACTAAGGTCACTTACTATCTTCAGTGTTGCTGTAATTAATTCGATGCCATCCCTTTCATGTCATCATCTTCTCCGTGTATTGGATCTAGAAGGTTGCAGGCTTGGGGACCATCCAGATCTGAGTTTTGTCGGCCACTTATTCCACCTGAGGTATTTAGGTCTAAGAAATACTGGTTATGCTGGTGAGCTCTCATCAGAGATACGGAAGCTACAGCTTTTGCAGACATTACATCTATTTGGGACTGATATAAAAGAATTGCCATCGAGTATTGTTGGGCTAAGACGACTGATGTGCCTGGGTCTTAGTTGGACTGTATGGCTGCCAAATGGATTGAGAAATCTAACATCCTTAGAAGTGCTATGGTGTGTAATTGTTGATTCTGCGCACATTGCGGAAGAGCTAGGCCATTTGACGCAACTGAGGATCCTCACTATCACGCTAAAATTGGACAAGGAAGCAGGATGTGATGAGGGCATTTGCAAAGCTTTAGTGATGTCCATAGGCAAACTGCAAAAAATCCAACATCTAGCAGTGAACTCATTTGACCTGATGATGAATCTTGAAGGCTCGCTGGAGTTCCTAGACAACCTGTCCTATCTTCATATTTTTTAAACTAGTTTGCTGCCCACATGGATTAACCCTGGATCGCTTCACCTCCTATCCTCCCTGGACATTACGGTGGCTCAGGTGCGAAGGGAGGAGATCCAAGTCCTCGGTATTCTGCAGGCTCTTCGTGTTCTTAAAGTGTTTGTGTTTGGTGATAACAGACATATGCCGGGAAGGTTCACGGTTGGCCCTGATGCCTTCCCATGTGCAAGAGACTGCATGTTTTATGGTTTTAAAACAGTGCCGTCTATGTTCCCACGAGGAGCTATGACCAGGCTTGAAATTTTTGATTTCGAAATCTGCCTGCAGGATTTCTTCCAAGGTGAATTCACTACCGATGACCTGGCCTTGGACCACCTCCCGTCCCTTCGGAGTGTGTCTGTCAGTCTTCATCATCGAAAGGATTTCTTCCAAGAGTTTGAAATGGATGTTAAAGAGAAACTGAGGCAAGAGGCTGATGGCCACCCCAACCACCCTTCCATTAATATTTTTTAGGTTGATTGATTGGATGGGATTCAACGTGTCCCTACCTGAATGCATGTACGTACTCCTTTCTTCTATTGAATACATCCTGTAGTGCTATTAGCCCACTCGTGGCTTGTTTGCTGCATGCTTGTTCTTCATAGGAGTTCTCGGTTCTGAGTATAATGTCTAATTGGTGCAAATTATGTATTCTACAGCGGTCTTGTTTTGTTGTGCATGAGAATAACGGTTACACACATTATATTGGGATGTGGTTGAAAACATTGATCGCCTCCGCCCCAGGCACGTTGTGTTGGTGTACACGGAGGAGCGGCACAAGCTATGATCAAGCAAGTGGTGGAGCTCCATTCCTATTTCGGTTTTCCCTTCCATGTATTGTAAAAGGACCAGCAGGAGTTTTTTTTTTTGCAATTTATATGCTATACCATTAATGGTACTCGATATATAGTCCCAATTAATTTGTACTATGAACACTATTCTAAATTTAAAGTGAAGGACCGAAAACGGCGACCAGAGGGGGTGAATGGGAGCCTCAAATTTCTTTTGAAATATTTGGCCGTTGTCTCAAAATCACCGCCCAACACAAACAAGTTCCCGAAACTAGAATACCTAAACCAACTTGTGACAAGATTAGCTAGAAAGGTTCCTTGGGGACGAAAGTAAACCAACGCAAAAGACAGAACACGATTAGGAGCCCTAACGACCAAAACATGCACAAAATAAGAAATCAAGGCCTGAAAAAATGATCAGACAATCACCTGGAAATTTAGCAATCAACTGAGAGAAGGAGACAGGGTGGAGGGGCTGCTCTCCAGCGCTGCTGCTAGAAAGGAAATTAGCAACAAGCTAACACCATTGGAAGCATACTCAAACACTTGCACAAGACTGAAATTAGCTAAACAATCATATAATAATTGCTTCCTGTAGATGACAGTGACTACACCTTTGAAAAACAAAACACGTAGCTGCTAGCAATTTCCGAGCAAAGAAGCTGCTTCCTGTAGATGACCGACAACACAAGAAATGGAGAAGCAAAACATGATCACGCAAACACTGGATGCAAGACAGAACCTGAACAAAGCTGACGAACTGCAAATAAAATACCGAGCTAGAAATTCGAGCCGTAAAATGCCAAGCCTACAACTTGAAAGCACACACACAGCAATGGAAGACTGCTCTCCAATTTGCTGCTCGGAGTGGACACAGAAAATTCAGAGAGACAGAGTCTGCACTGGCTGGATGCACCAAACATCAATCTGTACCAGTGGCCGAACTAGCTACGAGCACTCTGCACACTGGTCAACACAGCTCTGGCTTGCACTCGCACAGATCACCGTGCTTCCCATCGATTGCAGATAGAGATAGAAGACAGATCGGACAGAGCACCGAGGTGGACAAACAAGTGCTCCTGGAGTCCGACTCCCTGCAGTGAAAAAACAAGGCGCAAGAAAATAGATGAACTAAAACTCACCAAAAATTGACACAGCACAGAAAGAGCCTGGAACCTCCTGCACCAATCGGCTCCCGTCTCTTAACCGGTGTTGTAGCGAGCAGATTGGGGCCGATTCAGCAGGAACAATAGTGCACGGAGCTTGCTGACCGGGTCTGCTCGGTCACGCACGAGCCAATCGGAGAAGGGAACAACAGCACGGAAGAACACAGCACAGCCGACGCTACGAACAGCAGAGCGACTCAACCAAAATTCGATCGAAACTCCATCAAATCAAAATGAAACGCTCCTAAAATTTGCACAGACCAAATTCAGCATACCACAAACCTATTCCCCAAAAATCATCGCTTGAGATTGACCCAAACTCCGGGAAATTGAGATCATGACCAAG
This sequence comes from Saccharum spontaneum, assembly GCA_022457205.1. Lineage (NCBI taxonomy): Eukaryota > Viridiplantae > Streptophyta > Magnoliopsida > Poales > Poaceae > Saccharum > Saccharum spontaneum. The sequence goes on from CM039597.1 coordinate 67,661,343, forward strand.
AACGCAAGTTTTTTTCTCAAAAACAAAATCGGATTGAATCTTGATGCACGAGTGGAATTGATTCAAATCACTTGGTAGGATTATTCATCACTCATCAGAGCATCAATTGGACCAAGCAAAACTTACAGAAGAACTCAACTCGAGCACAAATCAAGAAGAGGAGCAACGGGTGAACAGTAACTCGCAAAAACAAACCGCGAACACACAGCAGGTCTCCCCTCGAGAGGACATCGAGAGGTTAAGGCCTCTCTTCTAATAGTAAAGTCACAGAATACACAACATCCAAATTTCAGTTGCGGACCTCTCTCAAGAACTAGAAAATGAAACCCTAGGTGGAAGGAGGAATGAAAGAGTGGGAGAGAGGTGGAGATGGCTTAAGGCTGTCATCCCCTATTTATCAGTGCTATTACACATTCCTCTAATTGCCCCTGGATACATAAGAGCTAAACCACAAAGCCCAAGGGCGTAGAGGTCTAACCCGGTCTTCATGTTGATCCGACGGCCACCGCGCCTCCTCACCGGTAGCTTCGCCTCGACGCGAACTCCCCGATGCCGCCACGTGCCGTCCGTTCCTCCTCGGAACCTCCGCCCGGGTTTTGAGGCCCAAACCCGTAAACCCGCCTCCGATGGTTTTGAGGCCCAAACCATCAAACCGCTCCGCGAGTAGCGTACTCCATACGCGTCCCCCGCCATCCGACGCGTGTCACCTCCACGGTCAACACGGTCACTCCCATATCTTCTCGCGCTTGTCGATGTCCCAAGTGTCAGCCACCACGGCTAGCCACCCGGCCTCCGGGTCCCTCGGTCCAAGCCTCACGTCCGTCCTTCACCCCTCCGGTCCATCGGCGCGGCACGTCCTCCTTGACCTTCACCTCGCCGTCGGCTACCGCCTCCGTGCTACACACATGCACAACACAAGCCAAGAGACATGTCGCACACAAGGCTTTCGCCAAGGTAGGGTTAGTCACCACTCAACCTACTTCGTGGATCACATTGATAATCACTCATCACAAAACGAACACACAAGGGTATTTGTCAACCTTGTGTTCGCAATCTCCCCCTTGATGAGTGCATTGTCAACACCAATACACGAAGAGCTTGAGCAAAAGAAAAAGAAGAAGAAGAGAAAATAAAGAGCTCAACCAAATGACCAAAAGCCAAAGAAAAGCCGAAACAAGTCATTTGAAATGAGCAAAAACTTGGTCCCCAAAGACATGGGTAACGGCTCGACGCAACCAAGTAAAACAAAGCTAGCCCTCAAGAAGAGGCAACGGGCTCAACACCACTAGCAAAGATCGAAAAGTTGAAAAACTGCTAGACCCTCCAGAAGAGGCAAAGGCTCAACACATCTAGCAAAAGCAACTCAAATGCAACTCCACCTGAACAAATGCAATCTCTCTCAAATGAATGCACGAAATGGAGACTTCTCCCCCTTGTTGACATGGTGAGTGTGACATATCTCTCCCCCTTGTTGACACATGCACTTATCAAGCTAGAGCCCAAGGATTACAACTCCCCCTCAAAACATGCTATGAATGCAGAAATGCACAAATGCAGAAGCTTCAAGATTATAGCAAGTAGATTGAAAGAATGCTCTAGCTGATGCTGTCATGTATACATAGCAACAAGTACAAGTGCTAGCAAATGCTCAAAATGACCAAATGAGATGAAATATGACATTTTAGCAAGTTTGATCAAGTTTGAGCAATTTAAAAGAGGGCTCACCACCAAATGAGCACATAGCAAATATAGACAGGAGATCGACCTTGTGCTACACATGTATGCAAAGTGAACTACCCCAAACAAAGTTCACACATCATGTCATGAGACAAACTTGTGATTTGATCAAATTTTAAATTTTATCGGAGTTATGCAGCTTATCACAAAAGTTTGTCAAACAAATGTGTGCGGGAGGTTATCGATGCCATCAAAACCTGACTTATCGATCATGTCAAGCCTATGCCAAAAGCAATCAGAAGCTTAAGACAATGATCTCGGTATCCATTACAGAGCTCAAGTTCACCCTTAAGTGCAATAAGGAGCTGTCTCGATACTCTGACATGGGACAGCAAAGACCCATCCCGATCTTTTCATACCTTGTTTTTTTTCAAGTTTCTCAAGCAAGTGTGTAACTCAAGGTATGAGCCATAGCAACTAAGCATATATATGAAGCAAAAGGGTTCTCAACACACCTATACATGCTAGTTGCCACAAAGTAGTGGTGAACATGTTCCAAGTTTCATCAAGTGTTATTCAAGTTCACAATTGAAAAAGGCATTTTTAGCTCATATCAAGAGATGAAGTGAGCCTAAGCAAAGCACATCATATATATCCATAACATCCCCAACAAGAGCATAGTGTCAATCTAGCTACTATAAGGATGAAGCTCAAAATGCAATATGATACATGATGATATGATATGCTAGTATGATACAAAAGAAAAAAAACAAAAGCTAAAGAAAAAAGAAAACCACAAACTAATGTACAAGAACCAAAAACTTCTCAAGCTAAAAAGGGAAGCAAACTCCAAGCTCCCCTCGCAAGCGAGCAAACAGAGCTTGATCAAGGGGTTTAGTGAAGATGTCTGCGAGCTGGTTGTGGGTGTCAACATGAATAAGGTCAATGTCCCCTTTCTCATAGTGGTCTCGCAAGAAGTGAAAACGGACCTCTATGTGCTTGGTGTTGGAGTGGAGAACGGGGTTTTTGGCTACACATATGGCGCTGGTGCTATCACAGAACAAAGGCACTCGCCTAAACTCTAAGCCATAGTCTCGCAAAGTAGCAACCATCCAAAGCAACTAGGAACAGCAAGCAGCAGCAGCAACATACTCAGCTTCTGTGGTGGATTGGGCTACAGTGGACTGCTTGTGAGAAGACCAAGACACAAGTGAAGACCCAAGAAATTGACAAGTCCCAGAAGTGGACTTCCTCTCAGTACGACAGCCAGCATAATCCGCATCAGAGTAATCGCAAAGAGAAAGAGAGGAGGAAGCCGAAAACCAAAGACCAAATTCGGGTGTAAAACGAAGGTACCTCATGATCCGCTTGAGGGCTTGACGATGCGATGTGCGCGGTGAAGACTGAAAACGCGTGCACAAGCAGACCGCGAACTTGATGTCCGGTCTCGTCGCCGTCAGGTACAGCAATGATCTGATCATGCTTCGGTATTCCTTCTGGTCCACGGCTTCTCCCTCCTTGTCTTCATCCAGGGCCGTCGTAGTTGACATGGGCATCGAAAGAGGCTTGGCCTCGCCCATATCAAACTTCCTCAGGAGATCCTTGGTGTACTTGCCTTGGTGCACGAATGTTCCTTCACGTGTTTGCTTGATTTGCAGCCCGAGGAAGAATGTCAACTCGCCCATCATGCTCATCTCGAATTCCCTGCTCATAGTCTCAGAAAACTTTGCAACAAGAGCGTGAGAGGAACCACCAAAAATGATATCATCCACGTAAATCTAAACTAAAAGTGTGTCAGTGCCTTGCTTGAGGAGAAACAAAGTTTTATCTATGGAACCCATCTTAAAGCCCTTAGCAAGCAAGAAGGCTTTCAAACGCTCATACCAGGCTCTCGGGGCTTGTTTCAACCCATACAAGGCTTTGTGGAGTTTGTAAACATGGTTGGGATACTTGGGATTTTCAAAGCCACGGGGTTGTCTCACATACACCTCTTCCTCTATGTACCCGTTCAAAAAGGCGCTCTTCACATCCATTTGATACAGCTTGAACCCTTTCGAAGCTGCATAAGCTAAGAGCATCCTTATAGCCTCGATACGGGCCACAGGAGCAAAGGTTTCTTCAAAGTCTACTCCCTCTTTCTGACAAAACCCCTGAGCCACTAGCCTAGCCTTGTTTCTCACCACCACTCCATCCTCACTTTGCTTGTTCTTGAAAACCCATTTTGTACCTATAGGGTGACACTCAGGTGGAGGTGGAACTAAGACCCAGACTTCATTCCTCTCAAAGTTTTGTAACTCCTGGTGCATAGCATTGACCCAATCGGGATCAGAAAGTGCATGTCCAACATTTTGTGGCTCGAAATTAGCAACAAAAGCGGAATGAGCGAAATGTGAGATTTCATATGACCTTGAGCGTGTAACACGCTGACTGATGTTGCCGATCATGGTTTGAGGCGGGTGGCGACGCTGGATGTGCCGAGGAGCTTCCCTCGAAGATGTCGCCTCCCCCTCAACAGCTGTCGGGGCCTCCTCAGGTGCAGCTGGAGTAGGCTGAGGAAGCGGCTCGTGCAGACCCCATGTAGTGGAAGAAGATGGGTCTGGTCCGTGAGTCGATGTAGTCGTCGTAGACTCGACTGGAGCAGCCGAAGAGGTCGGCTCTGCATCTCCCCAATCGGCATCTTCCTCATTCTCCTCAACGAAGATGCTCTCACCAATCTCCTGATCACCTGCACTTTCAAAGACAGGAACAGAACAAGGCATGGTCTCGTCGAAAGTGACTTCACAAGTCTCTACGACTCGGTTAGTTTCAAGGTTAAGTACTCGATATGCATGAGAATGTGAAGCATAACCAAGAAAGACACCATCTGAGGATCGAGACTCAAATTTGTCTAAATTACCTTGTTTCAGAATGAAGCACCTGCATCCAAACACTCGAAAGTGGGTCACCTTGGGTAGTCGACCGAATCGCAGCTCATAAGAAGTTTTCTTCATGAAGGCTCGAAGAAATATGCGATTGGAAACATGACACGCGGTGTTGATCGCTTCGGCCCAATATCTCCTAGGAGTCCTATGCTCATCGAGCATCGTCCTAGCCATCTCAACAAGGGTCCGATTCTTGCGCTCAACAACACCGTTCTACTGAGGGACATAAGGCGAGGAGAACTGGTGCTCAAGACCCAAAGAAGAGCAAAAGTTATCAAACTGAGAGTTCTTGAATTCTGTGCCATTGTCACTGCGTATAGCTCTTATGGCATTCTTTGGCAACTCAGTCTGTAACCGAACAATCAAATCTCGAGCATGAGAAAAAGCCTCATCCTTACCCTCCATGAAAAACACCCAAGAGTAGCGAGAAAAATCGTCCACGATCACTAGAACGTACCACTTCCCTCCCTCAGACCGAACCCGAGCCGGACCAACAGTGTCCATATGGAGTAGCTCACCGGGTCCCTTAGTCCTGACCTGAGTCATAGGAGGGTGAGAAGCGGCAACCATCTTCCCATGACGACAAGGGTGACACACCAAATCCTTCTCAAATTTTAACTTGGGCAATCCTCGGATTAGATCAAGTGAGCTCAACCTAGCTAGTAAGTCAAAGCTCAGGTGACCAAGTCTCCTATGCCACTTCCAAAGCTCAGAGGAGGATCCAGCCACCAAACATCGAGAAGAGCCAAAAGAGTGAGAAAAATCAGCTCGAAAGACACGACCAAAAGGAACAATCTGGCAAACAAGATTTCCTTGAGAATCAAGAACTCGAGACAAGCTGGTCTTAAAGCGCACTTCAAAGCCATCTTGTAGGAGTTGCGAAACAGAAAGCAAGTTGAAATGCAAGTTTGAAACCAAAGCAACATCCTTCAAGACAAAACTCTCATTGACCCGAATGGTCCCACGAGAAAGCACTTTACCTTTGCTATTGTCCCCGAATGTGATGTACTCCTTACATTGCACGGGGTCGAGGCTGGAGAACTATTTGGAACTTCCGGTCATGTGGCGTGAACATCCAGAATCAATGAGCCATGTGTTCTCCAGGCCTCCGTCCTGCATCAATAGAAAGACATAGGATGAGCAAATGGCGCAACACTGGGGTTAGTAAACTGTGAAGGATACCAGTGTTGGCTCATTTGCCCTGGAAAAGTGTTAGGAAAAACACCAAACATGCCATGTCCCATTTGAGGAAAGCGAGCACCATGTGGGGGAAAACGTGGTCCGCTAGAGCTGTAGGACTGAAAGCCACCGCCGCGAGGTCCAAAGTCATATTGATCACGACCTGAACCACACCGGGCACGACCACCACGACCACCACGTGGTCTAGCAACCTGAGGCCTAGCACCTTGAGGCATTGCACCTCTTGGCCTAGCATTGCGCCTCTGAACAGGCGGCACATGTACGGCATGGGGCGGACGGTACATGTTCCGGTTGTTCAACTCATACTCCCGCCGCTCATCTCTCTTCCTCCTAAAGCAAAACTCAACAAGGTGACCATCCCTATTGCAATAGTCACAGTGATACCTCACCTCTCTCTTGGGTGGTTGTTGGCTCACTTTCTTGTGGGTATGTGTCACTCTGGGTAGCTTTCTGACTTTAGGAAGGGGATCCTCAGAGATGTTCGGTAGAGTGTCAAGTGGGTTCCTGAGATGGTTCGGTTTTGGAACCCAAACTTATTTCTGGGGTGGAGCTCTCGGAGGCTCTTCAAACACTCCATCTTTCACAGTGGGTTCGGTAGGCTTAGGTGGATTGATCTTGATCAATTTGGGAGTAGTGGAAGGTTTCTCACTTGAGCTCAAACCACTGAACTCACCAACTTTGCCATAGACATGTTCACCCTTCCCACCTAGAGCAAAGCCTACTCCCGATGTCCCAGTTCCCCGCCTGTACTGGCTCATCATCATGCCCAACTGCGGCTCACTACAAGACACCCAATTCAAGATGGACTGAAGGTATGTGTTGTCTTCCTCGGATCTCATCTTGTCATGTCTGCAAGACTCAAGCTCCAACATCAAGCTTTCACAACGTGCACACTCAACAACAGTGCTATCTGAACTGGCCTTCTCAAGAGTAAGGATCTTGGCATTCTTCTCTGCCAGCTCAGATTGCAAGCCTAAACAAGACTTGCACGCACCCAACAAGCTAGACCTAGCCTTCAGCTCATCGTTCTCATCTAACAAGGCAGCATACTTAGATTGCAACTCGGAAAGGTTAGTCATATGAACAACACATTCATCGCACTCAACCTCGTCAGACACATGAACAACAAGCTTCTTAGCTTCCTCAAGCTCTTTCTCCACAACTTCTAGCTTGTCCTTAAACTCTTTCCTCTCACGAGCAGCACGTTTCAGCAGTTTATCTTGACTCATCAAAGTATCGGTCATGATATCAAGCTTGGCAATAAGAGCATCGATGGAGGGTTTTACCTCGGTAGAGTCGTCGTCACCGGAAAGCACGTCCTTGTTGGGCTTCACCCCTTCATCCACGGCCATGGTGCAGTAGCCTCCGTGGATGGACTTGGCGACGAAGCAAAGCCCGGTCAACTTGTCCTCACACCTCTTCTCGGACTCATCATCGCTCGAGGGAGAAGAAGACCGGTCGTCGTCGGTGTCATTGTCGAGGTCGCTGAGGGAGGCGAGGAAGGCGCGCTCTTGGGCCTTGGCCTTCTTGAAGTACTTCTTCTTCAGCGCCTCCTTGTCGAATCCTCCCTTCGACTTGTGCTTAGAGGTGTACTCGCGCTTGTCCTTTCGCTTGCTGGAGTCATACTTGTCGAAGGAGTGCTTGTTCTTCTTGGGGCAGTGGGCGACGAAGTGGTCGGGATCTCCACAGCCGTAGCATCCTTCCTTTGGACCACCACCACGCCGGCGATTCAAGTGGTTGTTGTGAAACCGCGAGAACCGGCTGATGATCAACGCCAGCTTGTCGTCCCCAAGACTCTCCATCTGCTCCTCTGTGACAGACACCAAAGAAGACAAAGCAAAAGACACTTGTGAAGGGTTAGCCAAAGAACTTGAGCCATTACCTGAGACCAAAGCCATAGTCGGTGCAGAGGGATTCTTGAGCTTGGCTTGGGTCTGGTAGTCAATCTCGGTGGACTTGAGCTTGCTGAAAAGCTCATCCACGGTGAGGGTCTCATACCCCAAAGACTCAATGATGGCAGTCACCTTCACATCCCATACCTTCCGATCTAGGGCATATAGAAGCTTGAGTGCCCTCTCGTGATCGTCATAAGGTAACTGTGCCTTGTTTGCTCGCATCTTGTTGACGATGGTCTGAAAGCGAGAAAACATGGCATAGATGGACTCGCCATCAAACTAGGTGAAGTTCTCGTACTCCCTCTTGTACGTCTCATAGAGTCTGGTTTTGACCTGTGCGGTCCCCTCGTGATAGCTCTGAAGCCTCACCCAGATCTCCCGAGCGGTAGTACAATCGGAGACTCTCTCGAACTCTGAAAGAGAAAGACTCGAGAAAAGAACTGCGCGAGCTCTGCTATTAGCGTTGTGCCGATCTTTTTGATCTTGCTTGACACGAGCACGGGGTTCAAGCACAACGTAAGTAGCATCCTCGTAAATCTCCCAAACAAGCCAATCAAACCCCTGGAGATGCGCGGACATGCGGATCTTCCAATAGGGATAATTTGTTCCATCGAAGAACGGTGGTTTGCCGGAATCACGCTCCATGTCGCCTTCGTGGATCACGGACCGATTAAGGTGGAATGATCCTTAACCGGCTCCGTTACAAATTGAAGGACCGAAAACGACGACCAGAGGGGGGGTGAATGGGAGCCTCAAATTTCTTTTGAAATATTTGGCCGTTGTCTCAAAATCACCGCCCAACACAAACAAGTTCCCGAAACTAGAATACCTAAACCAACTTGTGACAAGATTAGCTAGAAAGGTTCCTTGGGGACGAAAGTAAACCAACGCAAAAGACAGAACACGATTAGGAGCCCTAACGACCAAAACATGCACAAAATAAGAAATCAAGGCCTGAAAAAATGATCAGACAATCACCTGGAAATTTAGCAATCAACTGAGAGAAGGAGACAGGGTGGAGGGGCTGCTCTCCAGCGCTGCTGCTAGAAAGGAAATTAGCAACAAGCTAACACCATTGGAAGCATACTCAAACACTTGCACAAGACTGAAATTAGCTAAACAATCATATAATAATTGCTTCCTGTAGATGACAGTGACTACACCTTTGAAAAACAAAACACGTAGCTGCTAGCAATTTCCGAGCAAAGAAGCTGCTTCCTGTAGATGACCGACAACACAAGAAATGGAGAAGCAAAACATGATCACGCAAACACTGGATGCAAGACAGAACCTGAACAAAGCTGACGAACTGCAAATAAAATACCGAGCTAGAAATTCGAGCCGTAAAATGCCAAGCCTACAACTTGAAAGCACACACACAGCAATGGAAGACTGCTCTCCAATTTGCTGCTCGGAGTGGACACAGAAAATTCAGAGAGACAGAGTCTGCACTGGCTGGATGCACCAAACATCAATCTGTACCAGTGGCCGAACTAGCTACGAGCACTCTGCACACTGGTCAACACAGCTCTGGCTTGCACTCGCACAGATCACCGTGCTTCCCATCGATTGCAGATAGAGATAGAAGACAGATCGGACAGAGCACCGAGGTGGACAAACAAGTGCTCCTGGAGTCCGACTCCCTGCAGTGAAAAAACAAGGCGCAAGAAAATAGATGAACTAAAACTCACCAAAAATTGACACAGCACAGAAAGAGCCTGGAACCTCCTGCACCAATCGGCTCCCGTCTCTTAACCGGTGTTGTAGCGAGCAGATTGGGGCCGATTCAGCAGGAACAATAGTGCACGGGGCTTGCCGACCGGGTCTGCTCGGTCACGCACGAGCCAATCGGAGAAGGGAACAACAGCACGGAAGAACACAGCACAGCCGACGCTACGAACAGCAGAGCGACTCAACCAAAATTCGATCGAAACTCCATCAAATCAAAATGAAACGCTCCTAAAATTTGCACAGACCAAATTCAGCATACCACAAACCTATTCCCCAAAAATCATCGCTTGAGATTGACCCAAACTCCGGGAAATTGAGATCATGACCAAGAACGCAAGTTTTTGTCTCAAAAACAAAATCGGATTGAATCTTGATGCACGAGTGAAATTGATTTAAATCACTTGGTAGGATTATTCATCACTCATCAGAGCATCAATTGGACCAAGCAAAACTTACAGAAGAACTCAACTCGAGCACAAATCAAGAAGAGGAGCAACGGGTGAACAGTAACTCGCAAAAACAAACCGCGAACACACAGCAGGTCTCCCCTCCAGAGGACATTGAGAGGTTAAGGCCTCTCTTCCAATAGTAAAGTCACAGAATACACAACATCCAAGTTTCAGTTGTGGACCTCTCTCAAGAACTAGAAAATGAAACCCTAGGTGGAAGGAGGAATGAAAGAGTGGGAGAGAGGTGGAGATGGCTTAGGGCTGCCATCCCCTATTTATCAGGGCTATTACACATTCCCCTAATTGCCCCTGGATACATAAGAGCTAAACCACCAAGCTCAAGGGCGTAGAGGTCCAACCCGGTCTTCATGTTGATCCGACGGCCACCGCGTCTCCTCACCGGTAGCTTCGCCTCGACGCGAACTCCCCGATGCCGCCACGTGCCGTCCGTTCCTCCTCGGAACCTCCGCCCGGGTTTTGAGGCCCAAACCCGTAAACCCGCCTCCGATGGTTTTGAGGCCCAAACCATCAAACCGCTCCGCGAGTAGCGGACTCCATACGCGTCCCCCGCCATCCGACGCGTGTCACCTCCACGGTCAACACGGTCACTCCCATGTCTTCTCGCGCTTGTCGATGTCCCAAGTGTCAGCCACCGCGGCTAGCCACCCGGCCTCCGGGTCCCTCGGTCCAAGCCTCACATCCGTCCTTCACCCCTCCGGTCCATCGGCACGGCACGTCCTCCTTGACCTTCACCTCGCCGTCGGCTACCGCCTCCGTGCTCCACACATGCACAACACAAGCCAAGAGACATGTCGCACATAAGGCTTTCACCAAGGTAGGGTTAGTCACCACTCAACCTACTTCGTGGATCACATTGACAATCACTCATCACAAAACGAACACACAAGGATACTTGTCAACCTTATGTTCGCATAAAGCCTGAGGTCTTACAATATAATAATTATCACGCTGCAGTCTACTAAATTCACGTGGAAACAGACTAGACAGACAACATAGGAAATGGAAGTGATGAGAGCATTTGCAAAGCTTTAGTGCGGTCCGTAGGCTAAAACTGCAAAAAAAAATTCCGACATTCTAATAGTAACCTCACCAGAAGACGTGGCTGTTGATCTCACTGTTTTGCTCCCGGAGATGGGTCCAAAATCACTGGAGTGCTCGTGCTGCTGACCCATCTCTGATTTTGGACCTATCTCCATGTTTGGATTCATGGCTCCAGGCTGCTGCCAGTAAAGCGTGAAGTGCTCGTGGTCGCTCTGTGGTCCTCCAGGACTTGGTGACCTCTGATATCACTATGTTAGCAGCCGATCTTGGAGAACTGGAATTGGAACAAGGAAGGGGACGCAAGCAGGGGAACAGAGAATTTCCGGACGAGGTCTGTGTCGGTAGAGACGGATATCCTACAGCTTAGCCTCCATTACACGGCACTGTTGCCTTAAGAAGGCACTCGCAGGCGGACACGCGCTACTCGCTCACGATATTAATCCACTCCGGTCCAAACACACTGGCGTTGGCCTTCAGCAACCTGGGCCTCCTGTTTGCCACCAGCCCATTACTGGCTTCCAGCTTCCCGCTCTTCAATTACTGCTTCCCGCTCTTCAATTACTGACAGAATGCTTCTTCTTCAGCGTGTCTTTTTTCAGTTGTCGCAGGAAAATTGCTACAAATATTTTATTGGCCTGTGATTGAAAACATGTGCATGCATCTACTAACAGCCCAGGGGCCAGGGCGTCCACCGCTGCATCTACAACCAGCCCAGGTCAACGTCTGGCCATGCCTGTATTCTTTGGAGCATTTCTGCAAACCCACCCCCCTCCCCCCAAAAAAAAGGCAAAATTGGCTAGGGGAAGTGACCTCCGTTTGCTATTGGACATTTTACCGCTCTTCTCTCTCGTCCAAACCTGGAAATAAATATTTTGTTGGGTCCGGTGTCCACCAGTAAATTTGACAAGAAGCAGAATGTCTATCAGCAAATTGCTCTATTTTACATGTCCAGCAGCAAATGAAGGTCACTTTTAGTATCCCGTAGTCAATTTTGCCAAAAAAAATAGCCTGGGTGGTTTTGCTAAACAGGCCCAGGGCAGTTTTTGCAGTGTTCCAGCACCGCGTGTAGAAAATGGCCCAGATCGATTTACGCCCCCAGTTTGCTAATATCTTTTCCATGTATTTTAATTTGGACGCGGCTATTGCATGCACGTGCATATGTTAGCCTTACAGCACGCACACTTCAAAAATGAAAATAAAAAAAGTACAGTTTTCATCCTGGGAAAGTAGCCGTCCGTGTGCGCGCGCGAAGCGCTACTGAGGCAGGCCAGCGCTCGCTTCGAACCTTCCCCTCTCCCCTGTTTCTCCCCTATTTGCATTTCCCTTCCAGCAAACAACACAGGGCGTCAAAAAAAGCAGAATTACACAAACAGTCACAAAAATATAGAACCAACCAGATCTGATACTATAAACATTTCAGTTCTTTTGCATCACCTGATAAGCACATCTGATCTTAAATATAAGCAATTCAGTTATTTTGCACAAACAATTCAGTTGTTTTGCATAAGCAATTAAATAGTACTACAGTTCCTACTGCATAGCAGATCTCATACTATCTGATAAAAGCAGATCTGTTCATAACCTGCACATGCTAATGACTACTGCACATCTTACTACCAGATGTTGTTCTTACTAGTACATGGATATTATGCACCACTCCTATATATATACATGTTGCTGCATTAAAACTTCTTTTGTTAAATGTTGCACATAGTTACTGCACATGGTTACTCCTATGGATGTAATAACAAGCTCATTTTAATGCTTGATGGTTTCACACCTGCAATTTTATAGAAGCACAAGATAAGCATATAGATGATAGTGAGAACTAAGAAAAAAATATTTAAATCAACTGAGTTGATGACGACAAAGCCTAAAAATTTGAACTTTCTTCAAAACGTTCTTCTCTGGTGAGGTTATAGGCACATTTTTAGTGTTGAGACACATAATTGCTACACAACGCTGTGGTTGCGCCTGGTAGCACATCAAAAAATCTAACTGAAGCTCGAGATAGTGGTTGCTGGGCTAGGGGCAAACCTGCAGCTGTATGTTGTGGAAGCGCTCAGCGCTTAGCTAATGGCGAAGGCAAGCGGTCACGGTGGGAGCAGATCTCCTTGGCGATTTTTGCATGCTGCTCACCACTGCCTCTTGCCTTGGCCTCTTCCTGGCCAGCACCCGCCGCCCACTGCACGGGCACGAGCTCACCGAGATCCGCCTCGACTCCATTCCCACCCTCGGATTCGGAGGCAGCAGATGGTCGCACGGTGCACGGAGGCAGTCGCGCCTCATGTTCGCAGGGAAGGGCAGACGTGGCGCGGCCAGGCAGGATGGATGGGGTCACGCCGTAGGGGTCGCGACGAGGCGAGACGAACGGAGGCGCAGATCTGAGGCACAGATAGCAAAAATAGGACACGTTAGGGTTCGGGAGCTCGGTTTCGCGCAGTTGGAAGGGGAAAGGAAGGCACGGGCGAATGAACCTGGTGGGTGCTCGTCACCGGCGAGCGTCCAAGGGCTCGGCGAAGCCCCTCGGTACCTGCGGTCGAAGACGAGGCGGAGTACCTAGAGGCTCGTCGGCAGCAAGTCATCGCAGGCGCCATGCTCGGGGCCAGATCCGTCGGATCCACCATGGATAGGGCCCGATCTGCCATGGCCGGGGTTGGAGCCGCCGGATCCGCCGTGGCCAGGGTTGGATCCGGCGGATCTGCCATGGCCGGCGCGGGGAGGCGGTGGGGAGCGGGCACTAGGAGGCGGTGGGCGCGCGGACTCGCCGGAGGAGGTCGCCACTAGGGAGAGAGCGCGACGGGAAGGAGCTCGCCGGGGCCGTGGGCGAGAGAGAGGGAGGAAGTGGGAGGTCGAAGACGACACCATGGGTGCGGCGCGGTCTCATGTGGAGGTGGCTGTGCAGTCTCCGTTTTTGAGCGATAAAAAGGCAAGTGGGCGGCCGTGCGGTCCAGCGAGGGTGTGCAGAGGGAGTGTGCGTGCGGCTGGACTAAAGGACGCACGTTCGTAAAGAAGTCTTTACCTTTTAATTTTAATATAAAATTATATATATTTATTTATATATTCCCCTGGCGAGTTGTAGATACGCACACGATTACTATTTTGGTGTACAGTAGGAGCTACGATACCGTATATATTCCTGGCTGTGAGATATGGCAACATTAATATTGTGACATTTACACTAACAATTTCCCTCTATATAAACGAGCACAAGCATCAGGCCATTTGCATCCCGAAACACAAGACACTACTGGACTCGCATGCCCAAAAACCCTCGGCAAAGGCTTTGCCGAGGGCGGCCCTCGGCAAAGAGCCCTCGGGAAATTTTGAGACGGCGAAGGGGTCTTTGCCGAGGGCCCTTTATCGGGCACACGGCAAAGCCTTTGCCGAGGGCTAAAAAAACCCTCGGCAAAGAAAAACCCTCGGCAAAGAAAAAATAAAAAAAACCCGAAAAAATAGCAAAATAATTTTATTTTTTTTGGAGGCGCTGACGAGCCATCACTACCACCCACGGGATTTTTTGTAGCATTTTATACAGTATTTTTGACCCTATTTGTAAAGTTGTGGTCGGTGGGATTCGAACTCGTGACCTCTCACACCCTCTCTCACTTACCTCCTCTAACCACTCCAACCCTTTATCACTTGTGTTTATATTCCATTTCGATTCCCCATATATTATAACAAACCGAGTGTAAATTGATTGTTTGAGGCACTAAATGAATTCAAATAAAAAAGTTGTCAACTACAAAGTTTCGTAACTTTTCGAGATCTACAACTTTCGTTTACAGTGTTTCTCCATCCGAGGTTTTTTTCAAAATTTCAAATTTCAAATTTCAAACTTAAGACGCAATTATCGGCAATTAGATGCTTTCAAATGAAAAAGTTGTCAACTACAAAGTTTCATAACTTTTCGAGATCTACAACTTTTGTTTAGAGTGTTTTTCCATCCAAGACTTTTTTTAAAATTTGAAATTTTAAATTTCAAACTTTAGATATAAATATCCTCAATTAGATGCTTTCAAATGAAAAAGTTGTCAACTATAAAGTTTTATAACTTTTCAAGATCTACAACTTTCATTTAGAGTGTTTTTCCATCTGAAAATTTTTGAAAAAACTCTTTGCCGAGGGCCATAAGGTTGGCCCTCGGCAAAGACCCTCTTTGCCGAGGGCCATGACGTAGGCCCTCGACAAAGACCCTTTTTGCCGAGGGCCATAACGTAGGCCCTCGGCAAAGACCCTCTTTGCCGAGGGCCTGCGTTATGGCCCTCGGCAAAGAGAATTTTCAAAATACATTTTGAGGCACTAAATGAATTCAAATAAAAAAGTTGTCAACTACAAAGTTTCGTAACTTTTCGAGATCTACAACTTTCGTTTAGAGTGTTTCTCCATCCGAGACTTTTTTCAAAATTTCAAATTTCAAATTTCAAACTTAAGACGCAATTATCGGCAATTAGATGCTTTCAAATGAAAAAGTTGTCAACTACAAAGTTTCATAATTTTTCGAGATCTACAACTTTCGTTTAGAGTGTTTTTCCATCCAAGACTTTTTTTTTAAAATTTGAAATTTTAAATTTCAAACTTTAGATATAAATATCCTCAATTAGATGCTTTCAAATGAAAAAGTTGTCAACTATAAAGTTTTATAACTTTTCAAGATCTACAACTTTCGTTTAGAGTGTTTTTCCATCTGAAAATTTTTGAAAAATCTCTTTGCCGAGGGCCATAAGGTTGGCCCTCGGCAAAGACCCTCTTTGCCGAGGGCCATGACGTAGGCCCTCGGCAAAGACCCTCTTTGCCGAGGGCCTACGTTATGGCCCTCGGCAAAGAGAATTTTCAAAATACATTTTGAGGCACTAAACGAATTCAAATGAAAAAGTTGTCAACTACAAAGTTTCGTAACTTTTCGAGATCTACAACTTTCGTTTAGAGTGTTTCTCCATCCGAGACTTTTTTCAAAATTTCAAATTTCAAATTTCAAACTTAAGACGCAATTATCGGCAATTAGATGCTTTCAAATGAAAAAGTTTTCAACTACAACATTTTATAACTTCTCAAGATCTACAAACTTTATTTTGATTGTTTGGTCATTTGTTCAACCGACGTGGTGGTTCTAATATATTTCACAATCCTTATATATCCTCTCTAGTAGTTTCATGAAACTTATTAGAGAGATGTAGATTTTGTGAACAACATTACTATTGATTTGTTAAATGAAGAAATGACCAATATATACTTTGTAGATCTTAAAAAGTTAAACAATTTTGTAGTAGAAAACTTTTTTATTTGAGTTAATTTAGTGTCTCAAAATATATTTTGAAAAATCTCTTTGCCGAGGGCCGTAAGGTAGGCCCTCGGCAAAGACTCTTTGCCTAGGGCCAATAGGGAGGCCCTCGGCAAAGATTTTTTTTTTGCCGAGGGCCGTTTCTTTGCCGAGGGCTGGCCCTCGGCAAAGGCCTCTTTGCCGAGGGCCTGTCTTTGCCGAGGGCTCCTTCGGCTGGCCCTCGGCAAAGAGGGCCTTTGCCGAGTGCCCGATATTTGGCCCTCGGCAAAGCCGGAAGCCCTCGGCAAAGACTGCGTTTCCGGTAGTGAGAATAGTACTTGTTGTGAGTGTTGTTGATACGATGAGGGCGGTACACTCGATAGCTGCTGCCATTTGCATCCTTCTCATGGTCATGTCCTGCACCCTCATGACACCCACCTGGGCAGCAGGTAAAATCTGCCGTTGTTCAATTGAATTGGTTAACATGCATGCAAATACGTCTGCTGATCCATTGAGTTTTATTTTGGTGATACAGAGAAATGCTTTGAGCAGCACCCGACATGCACAGAGGCCGCGTGCGAGAAAAAATGCAAAGACGAATTCCACTCCAAGCACACCAGTTTCAGGTGCACGAACAGGGCCCAACATGCACATTGTTTGCTGCTGCACCCACGCTTGACGCGGGGATGACGACTGCGGCTGGCGATGGCAAGATGCGGAGACATGCTTGGGCCATATATACTTTGATCCAATAACCGTGCTGAAGATGGTTAGGAAATAGTATGTAGCAATAATAATTCTATAAGGATATGTAACGGATCGACTTGCTCTTGCACGCAAGAAAAGATTGACAAGCAGCAAAAACCTGAGTTAAAGTCACTACCGGAGAACGGAACTTTGCCGAGTGCTAAATGGTTTGCCGAGTGTTCTTTTTCGGGCACTCGGCAAAGAAGTTCTTTGCCGAGTGCCAAAAAAAACACTCGGCAAAGCCCTCTTTGCCGAGTGTTTTTTTGCACTCGGCAAAGAGCTTCTTTGCCGAGTGTTTTTTTCTTGACACTCGGCAAAGAAGGTCTTTGCCAAGTGTTTTTTTTACACACTCGGCAAAGAAGGTCTTTGCCGAGTGTTTTTTTAAAGCACTCGGCAAAGACAAATTTTAAATTAAAATTTGAAGCAGTAAATTAATTCAAATGAAAAAGTTTTCAACTACAAAGTTGTAGAACTCATCAAGATGAACATTTTTTGTTTAGGTCATTTCTTCATACGAGAAAGTGAAAGTAAATTTGTACACAAATTTTAGATCTCTCTCATGTAGTTTATAAAAATAAAACAACCAAAATAAACTTTGTAGATCTCAAGAAAGTGAAAGTAAATTTGTACATAAATTAAATAACCAAAATAAACTCTGTAGATCTCGAGAAGTTAAGAAACTTTGTAGTTGAAAACTTTTAAATTTGAAATTATCCTGTCATGCAAAACTGTATCTGAATTTCAAAATTTTGAAATTCGAATTTTTCAAAAGACCTCGGATGGAAAAACAACCTAAACAAAAGTTGTAGATTTCAAAAAGTTATGAAAGTTTGTAGTTGACAACCTTTTCATTTGAGTTCATTTTGTCATGCAAAATTACCTTCTCGTGAGTTCATTTTGAATTTCAAAATTTTAAAATTCGAATTTTTCAAACGACATCGGATGGGAAAACACCCTTAATGAAAGTTGTAGATCTCGAGAAGTTATGAAACTTTGTTGTTGACAACTTTTAAATTTGAAATTATTTTGTCATGCAAAAGTATGTCTGAATTTCTGAAATTTGAAATTCAAAATTTTCAAACGACCTTGGATGGAAAAACACCCTAAATGAAAGTTGTAGATCTCGAAAAGTTATGAAACTTCGTAGTTGACAACTTTTTGATTTGAGATCATTTAGTGTATCAAATAATCACTTTGGTATCGGAGATAGATAACATAACAAGAGCAAATATCATATCTGTACACGAAAATGAAATGGGTCAAGTGGTCAGCAGAGGTGGTGGTAAGTCTTAGGGGCGCGGTCGCAGGATCGAATCTTGTTGGCCGCACATTTCCTGATTTTCAAGCAAAAACATACGAGATGTTGGTGGGTGCACATCTACTAGGTCCTCCTGTAAAAAAAATTTTTTTGCTTTTTTTTTTTGCTTTTTTTCGATTCAAACTTTGCCGAGTGTCAGGCACTCGGCAAAGCCTTTGCCGAGTGCCCGATAAAAGACACTCGGCAAAGAAGGTTTTGCCGACAGTTTTTTTACCGTGTATCCTTTGCCGAGTGCAACACTCGGCAAAGCCTTTGCCGAGTGCAAATAGGGCTTTGCCGAGTGTTTTAAACACTCGGCAAAGAACGCGTATCCAGTAGTGAGTCCAAATCTTACTGTTGCTAGCTAGATGCCCAACGGAGTAACAACCACTACGTTACTCACTAGATGTGCTGAAAAAGGATAATTTTAACAATTCCCTCAATAATTAAAATATGTGGCCTTTAATTTCTTAGATTCCAATCATCATCGATGATAATATAGCCATTAGATCTATTATAATTTACCAAAAAAATTACACAACTCTATCATTATGAAAAATGTATGAAGTAAAGTAACCTCCTAATCTTGCATCCAAAAACTAAAGGCTCTAACCGAGACACCATATTAATTCGCACCAGACGCGCTATAGAAATAAATAATCTTAGAATTTTCACAATAATTATAAACATCTGGCCTTTAATTTGATAGATTGTAATCATCATCACATCCCCGATAACAGTTATTGGATCTATTACAATTTATAGAAAGTACACACCTCTATCCTTATGAAAAATACATAAAGTAACCCTAATAGCACATCTAAATTACTCACCTACCTGATGACATCCTAACATGTAGTTATGTTAAGCCTCGACTCTAATGGTTTCCGAAAGAAGACCCCCCGACTGACCCCTTCAGGATCACCTGGGGTTCGGGGGCTACGTCCATCGACTACGCTCGTGCGCACCCTCTGGCTATGAGATCCGGCCGAACCTGACTCAACCGCAGCTTCCGCTTGGGCCCCCGAGCCTTAGGCTCCCGATCTATGGCACCTCCGGGCTTGGCCTTGGCTCTTGCTCGGCTAACAATACCAATCGAGGCTTGGGCACAAGAAGACAAGCCCTAGGCTACGGATGCCCGAGGGCTCCCTGGTGTCACCCCCAAGGCATGCCCCTGCCAACTGCTCCTCCGACAGGGTCACGTCCAGAGCGTGACACAAGAAGACAAAGCTTCCCACGGCCTCCGAGGGCTCGGGGGCTTCTGGGCCCGCATGTCAGCCACCGGAGCCGACCTTCTTCGCCACCAAGAAGACTCCAGAAGGTCTCACCCGGGGGAGGCCGGTCCAAGCCGACACCGTCTGACACGCAGAGTGTCAAAACGGAGCAGCCGGACGACGCTCAGGCTTCTTCGGCTCCAAGACATCTCGACAGTCTACGGCACACCACTACATGCCCCTCCTAGACTCTGGTGTACGTAGACCATAGACTAGAACCCTCAAACCTCCTTATACCTGACATATCTCATTATATAAAGGATAAGGTCAGACTTAGAGGGGGGAGGATCCCAATTTGATCACCAGACACTCCATTCCATCTGCCTCTGCTCTGCATCGAGAGCAAGGCAACCCAGAGAGGGGCATCGAGAGCCCCTCCTCCACTGCATCTCGCCGTCTCCTTCATCTCCGATGAGGGGGAGACTCAACCGGCGATGAGGCAATCTTAGGATTAGCACTGAGGTAACCTCCTACCAAATCTTCTTCCTTTATACTATGTTGTAACCTCTAGTTTTTGGGTGCTCTTGAGTATAAGGATCATCAGCTGCTGGACGGTTTTGCCAAACAGGCCCAGGGCGGTTTTTGCTGTGTTCCAGCACCGCCAGCAGAAAATGGCCCATGCCGATTTACGTCCCTAGTTTGCTAATATCTTTTCCATGTATTTCCTATAGAATTATATATATTTTATATGTCTCCCTGGCGAGTTCGATACGCACACGTTTACTAATTTGGTCAATAGTGGAAGCAACGATGCCATATCATTTCTGTGAGATGTGCCAGCATTAATATTGTGACATTTACACTAACAATTTCAGTCTATATAAACGATCTCAGTCATCAGGCCATTTGCATCCAGAAACACAAGAATACTACTTGCTTGCCTGTGTTGTTGATACTATGAGGGCGGTGCAGTCGATAGCTGCTGCCATTTGCGTCCTTCTCATGGTCATGTCCTGCACCGTCATGACACCCACCTGGGCAAAAGGTATATATACACATACGCACGAGCACGAAAGAAGCTACTTTAATTATTTATTTTATTATATATATTGAGAGTAAATTCTTCCGTTGTTCAGTTGAATGGGTTAACATGCATGTACGTCTGCTGATCCATTGAATTTTATTTTGGTGGTACAGAGGATTGCTTTCGGATGCCAGGATGCATGGACATCCCGTGCGAGCAAAAATGCGAAGACGAATTCCACTTCAGGGTCACCAGTTCCTGGTGCACGAGCCGTCAGCACATCGAACTTTGCTGCTGCATCCACAATTACGCGGGGAGGACGACTGCGGCTGGCGATGGCAAGCTGCAGAGACATGCTTGAGCCATATAACCGTGCTGAAGATGGTTAGGAAATAGTATGTAGCAATAATAATTCTATATGGATATGTAACGGATGGACTTGCTCTTGCATGTATGAAAAGACTGACAATCAGCAAAAACCTGAGTTAAAGTCTAAATCTTACTATTGCTAGTTAGATGCTCCAACGAAGGTCACTACGTTAATTCTCACTAGATGCGCTGAAAAAATAATTTTAAAAATTCTTACAATAATATAAAAGTATCTGGCCTTTAACTTTATAGAGATTCTAATCATCTTCTATGATAATATATCCATTAGATCTATTATAATTTATAAACAAGTACACAACTCTGCCAATATAAAAAATATATAAGGTAACCCCCAAATCTTGCATCGAAAAACTAGAGGCTCTAACTAAGACATCATGTTAATTCTCACCAGACGCTCTAGAAAAAAGATAAATCTTAAAAATTCTCTCACTAATTAAAAACATATGGCCTTTAATTTGATAGATTCTAATCATCATAATAACAGTCATTGGATCTATTATATTTTGTAAACAAAATACACACCTCTAACATTATGAAAAATACATAAAGTAACCCCCTAATAATGCATCTAAATTACTAAAAGTTGACTTAAAATAACCAACTAAATTTGTATGCATTACCCACATATACTATAATGAAAATATTTCAAACACGGTTGCGATTACCTATATCTATATTCATATCCATATCAATAACCATATCAATATCCATATCTATATCTATATATCTCTATCTATATCTATATCCATATCCACGGGTAGATGCGGCGAGCGGCAGCGGCCCGTCGATGGTCTCGGCCAGTCTTGTGGATGGGGTTCAGCGGGCCACATCAATGAGCTCACTGATTTTTTATTTTGTAAATGTATTAACAGATGCGGGTACTGTAAATCATGATTTACAGCTATCAGAGAAGCAGAGGCGCCCCCCCCCCCCCTGGTTAATAGTTTCTGACCGCCTGAAAATGAGTTTCGATAGTAGTGATCACTAGTGTCTTCAGACAGGTCGCTTGCTGTAGTCCAGCTCTCAGCCTCCTTGACTGTTCCTTGACTCTCAGCCACCAGTTCGAAAAAAAATGTAAACAACGCAAGAGTCAGGCCTGCAAAAGCGAGAAAAATACAAACTCTGCTATGACCAAATCCTGTGAATGCACCTGCTGGAGAATAACCCAAGTATGGAGCCCGTGGATAATCAAGTAGATAACCTGCAAAGGAGAGTTGATATTTTTTTTTATCAAAAACCATATCATTTCGACATAGACACAAAGACCAACATGTTGTGGCCGCTCTTAGCCGAAGTAGTTATAGAAATAGAGTATGGATAGATGACCATGTCAACTAGATTATGACATATTTATTTTTTGGGTCCACGAGATATCTAGACTTGAGATATCAAAACTCTAGTAGAGTATAACACACATTGAAGAGCTCCAATATAGATATAGAGATATAGAGATATAGAGATATAGGTATGTAGGTATTGAGAAAAAAAAGACCACTGGAAAAGATTTTCTGACATATTTATTATTTGGGTCTAAGCTAATTAAGAGATATCCGTGACTCAAGGTATCAATACATTATTTCCAGGCAAGGTGTTCCTCTATAAAAGCACCTACAAACGCTGAAATGGATTTGACAACAAGCACTATATCAATCCTCACTTCTTCTCCCTCGCAAAAACTAAAGGAAACGACAGCAGCATGGCAAGGATGGTGCACTACTTGATGGCTACTTCGTTCGTGGTTCTTGTGATCTGCTGTAGGCACCCATACCTTCATACTTTGATCTGCTGTGCACTGCCATAATTTTAGAGATTTTCATAAGATCATTTATTATTTTACCGACCAGTCTTGTTTAGTGCTAACATTGCATTGCGTTGTATTATTGCTCGTGCAGGCTTGTTCCCTTGGAGTATGCAGCTGCAGCCACCTTGCTTCGAGCCTCCGACTCACCGCTGTGTGGATGGCCGCAGCTGCGTATTTGTTTGCCAGTATAACGGAATCAAGACCTATAAGGCATTCTGCAAACATCCTACAAATGCTCAGCAGCCCTATTCACTACAGGAAAACGTCTCTTTGCCGACTGCTTGCCCCGGTCGGCAAAGGCATAAACCCAGTCGGCAAAGGCTTTGCCGACCGCAAAGCCACGTGGCAGTCGGCAAAGAGCAGTCGGCAAAGCCTGGGTCGGCAAAGGTGGATTTGCCGACTGCCACGTGGTACACAGTCGGCAAAGCCTTTGCCAACGGCCACGCCAGCAGTCGGCATAGCCACGTGGCGCCGTCAGCCCTGACGGCAGGCTTTGCCGACTGCTGGTTTCTCGGCGGTCGGCAAAGAATTTTTTTTTCAAAAATTATTTGTCGACTGGCCGCCAGCTCGGCAGTCGGCAAAGAAAGAATTTTTTTTAAAATGTTCTTTGCCGACTGCTTTCGGAGTTGCAGTCGGCAAAGGTTTGACCTCTTTGCCGACTGCCTCCCATTGCAGTCGGCAAAGACTCTGTCCTGGGTTTTTTTTGCCCAGCTTTGCAAAGCTGGATTTTTTTTTGCTTTTGTTTTCTGTTTTCTCGCATCAAAACCCTGCAAAATCACAAATTATAATCCATATTTTCATGGGCTGATTATACTGAGCCTACGCAAAAATGCTTTTTATTATGCAACCCACACTACTTTTTTTCTGGGTCCCATTTTTCTCAATTACAAAATTAGCCACGATTTTATTTTCAGATCCACAATCAAGGCATACTATTTGAAAACAAACTCATATTCGGACCTGCATTTTGACATATAATCAAGAAGCACATTCAGTAATGACCAAATCAGAAGTAACATACGTATATGATCACATTCTATTAAAACTACTAACTACACCCCTAACGAAAGACCTGCAGTAAAATATAACATTGTGACTAGCCGGCAAACAACACCATAGAAAAATACGCCATTACAACTCTAATGGTGAGCTGCGACAGCAGGGGATCTCTCAGCTCGCTCCTTGCAAGCTCATTGTAGATCTTGTTCCTGTGTTAGAACTGCAGAAAATTACAAAGACTCGAGTTAACATTCTCCAATCAAATGATGCAGACGATAACAACAGCAGAAAATCATGCATGAAAAAGAAAGGGCAGCCAAGAGCACGAAAAATCTAGGCAAGCCAACTCAGCTAACGTGAGGATTAGTACTTCACTAATCACTAGTACACCAATAATCGAATGGTAACCGTGGTGGCCGCTAGACAGTAAAGATTCGAATTATCAAGTACTACTACTTACGGAAGCACAGGCGACTTCATTCTCGTGGCGGGTCTCTCCCCTCGGCTGAGGCTCTGCAGTCTACAATATCAAAATGAAACTAATTAAGCATAACAAACATAGAGCAATCAAAATGAAACTGATGGAAAAAAGTTACACAAAGTACTATATATGATTATAACTACTATTTCAATATTTAAAGGCTTGCTGCATATGAGAAATGTAGAAAAGGGCACTTAATTAAATTACAGAAAACAAGTTAAGGTCAACAAAAGGCCTTTTCTCTAGATCAGTTGAATCTGTATAAGTATAGTACTAATAAATAGCCATACATTTAGACAAACCAATTTCAGCGTAGTCAGATATTAAAAAAGCAAAGGCAATCATCATATCGTCTAATCATCATATCCAACTCAGCCATGTAAAACAACAGTAAGCTCAGACTGGCATTTAATCAAACACCTAGACTACAAGAAGCGACAGCACACAGCAACACAATCAGCACAGGTTGCTATTAACATGACCACAGTAGCATCAACAGATGCACTAACCCAGGCCAGCATATCTACTTTAGTCCTCACCTGGCTGCTCGAGTCAGCGCCACCAGTGTAACCGGTGGCCTGAGGACAAAATAGATCGGCAACTCTCTGAACCTGCACGCAACAATGGAGGGACATCAGCCATGACGCAAAATGGTTTTACAGAATAGCAGACATGAACAAAAACCAAGAGCTGGTAGATCTATTTGAAAAAAAAAAGATGCATAGATGCGGGAAGCACAGGCACTACCTGGCCGGCTCTCTGTGTTGCCTGCTTCGGTGGTGCTTCCGCCAGCATCCGTCCATGCCGTGGAGAAGAACCGAGCGTCACGTCATGTCCGCTCTGCTAGCTAGCTTGTCGACTCGGAGGAGCCTCGGATGCCCTGTCGGCCAGCGCGGCGCTCCAATCCCGACCCTTCTCCGAGCCGAGCCTGAGTGCCTCACGACGAGGCCAGCACCCCGCAGCCGGTCGAGGCGGCCGCCGGCACCAATCCCATCACCAGGACAGAGGCTGGAGAGTGGGTCGGGAAGGGCCATCTTCAGGTCGCCCCGCACGTGCGCACACCACCGGCGGCCGGATCCGCGGCACCGACGACTGGATCCGGCACCGACGACACAGTTAATTGAAGTAGAGAGCCTCCGTATAAACATTAACAAATAAACTATCAAACAGAAATAAACAATTAATTAAATTATGCAGACATAGATATTTATATTTTTCATGTTCCATAACTCTAGTCTTGACAACAATCATCAGAATAGAACAGAAGCATAAAAATGAATCAACAAAATTTACACTAAGATAGCCCATTGTAGCATGCTCAAACAGTTCAGGAATTTTAACATTCACAGGTTGTGTAACAAATGAAGATTACCATGATCTCCAAATTCAATTACATTAAAAACATTGAAGAACATCATAGCATGTCAAAGGTATAGGTGTGCACACAGGTTGTGCAACAAATGAAGATTACCATGATCTCCAAATTCAGTTACACTAAAACCATTGAGGAAAACCATAGCATGTCAATAGTATAAGCGTGCACTCTAGTACTCGTCCTTTCAAGAACCGAAAAATAAACCCATTGTTGCAAGTACAAATGAGAGCATCTTTAACATGCGTTAGCAAGAGAATATTCTTCATTTTTGCCACTTAGACCTATTAAATCACGACAGTTTACCCAAACTTCAACCGTGCACAAAAAGGTCATGGATTATGACAGCCTGTACGTAGGACAGAGTGAAACAGATCTAGGGCAGGGAGCATGCTAATCAAGACCTTCTTCACATGATATATGTGCATGAAGTCTAAAGAATTCAACATTTCAACCAATATCTTTGGGACGGGCGTCTGCCGTCAGATCGCCATCCACGGCTCAGAACACAGACAGATCCAACGCGGCACCGTCACTATCACGAAACAGTGGTCAAAATAAGACATATTTTTCCTCTCCCTGTCCCACTTGCCCGATAGACAACCCAATAACCTTGCGATCTAAAAAGATTCCACAAAGATCTAAAGATTCCAAAGCTCCAAGACAAACGGAGCATAAAATCGACTGCGATGCCCACACCTGCGGAGAAACGGAGTAGATCTCAAGTATAGATGAACCGACCACTAGGAGAGTCTCAACAGTCCTTACCCGACGCAGGAAGCACCGATCTGAATGAACCCCAAAGGCCGAGGCTACCACACGAACGATCCAAGCCTAGAAACCGGAAATAATGGATCTATACGCGACGAACACAGACAGGCGGAGCAGATCTATATATAACAGCACACATGCCGGACCGATCGCCACAATTAGGAACCAGAGCACGAGCCTAAATCGGGAACAGAGGACGGGAGAGAAGCCTGGTGGGACGCGAGACTCACCCTTGGGCACCGGAGGCGGAGAGGGAGGCAGACCGGGCGGCGGCTCCCAACTTTCAGAGGCGCGTCGAGGTGAGAAAGGGGCGATGCCTTCCTAGGGAATGCCTTTTTATCTCCGCTGCGCCGCCACCGCGCGTGCCATCCCGCGTACCCTTGCCGGGTGGGTCCTCGCGCGCGGGCTGGCCGTCGGATCGGGAGGGGCCGGTGGATCCGCGTCTCTCCCGCGCGGTGGGCCACATGGGAGTGGTTCCATGCTGGGTATTTTGATTCGCCGGATACCCGGATCCGGTGCGAAGTGTCGAACACCGAATGGCGGGTTCGGCTAGCGGAGGACCGTGCGGTGCGGACGTGGTTGGTGGGGAATGGGGGAGCGCGTGTAGAGTGTGGCACGGCGGATCCAGGGCGTTAGGGTTTGTTTGCGCTGGAACGGACGGTGGATGTGGTTGGTCAGATCGGGGTCTAAGGTCCAGGTCCAGCGATAGCGGAAGAAGGTTGGAGGAAGGCGGAGTGTGAAAGGGCAGCACGGAAAATGGCTTGAAACTTTTTCCACATATATGAAGGCCCAGAGCATGGCCCCATGCTGAATCTTAGATTTTTCTGATCAAATTAGGTAATTATTAAATTTATTTATCGCTAAAATCGAGAAAGGAGGGCGAGTTACGCCTTGAAAATAAGACATTTTACTATCCACCTCCACCAAAACTAGTTCCCTGGGGCATGTGAGACCTGGTGTAGAAATATGGCACCGTTTTGGATCGTTTCTGGAATAGCCTTAGTTCAACCTACAATTACGGTGTTCCGCTGTGCAGAAATTTATTTAAATGAAAGAAAATAGCAAAGCACCTCCGAAAAATCTAAAACTTAGCGTTTCCTCATCTAGTGGCACGCACAAGCATGAGAGAAAAGTCTGAGCAGCTTACGACTTCGAAATAGACGAGTCACGTGGAGACCCATCAGTTGTTGTCTTTCTTGAAATGGCAAATAGACTTTGTGAAGCATGTGCAATACGTTGGTGTCCAAATAGCTTAAAACTTTTTCTACGTACATGAAGGCCAAGAGCATGGGTGATTTAATTATATATTCCATTAACAAGAATGCAAGGGTGATTTAATTACACCTATATATAACACACAACCTAGTAATAAACTGACATCCGTAGACAGAGCACGATTTTATAAATCCAAAGAAACTTGTTTGACATTTATCTGATTTTTCTATGATTTTTGATAATTTTTTGAAGTTTTTGCATTTTAAGAATAGGAAAACGAATTTCCTTTGCGCCACCGGGCTCGCAGCCTGCCCGCAGCTGCGGCGGCCCACGAGAAAGCGCACGCGCGTCGCCAGAGGCCTGCGCGGCAAAGGCTGCAGCCCACGCGGCGCGCCCCCGAGCTCGGCCCAGGGCGCGAAGGCCCAAGGCGGCGGTTGGGGAGACTAGGCCCATGTGGAGATGTCTAGGTTTTAGCCACCCGACGTCGCCACTTGGCGTCGAACTTTCTCAAATTTTTAACCACAGCCTCCGCATGCGATGACAAGACACGTCGTCATGTTTCGTCATTTTCGGACTCCGTTTCGATTTTATAAAATTTAAAAACACTTTTCACGCGCGTGGCTCGGCGTGACACCAACACGGTCGAAATTTCACGCGAGGCCCCGCACACGGCCTCAACATGCTCCAAACATCATGAATATCATTTTCTGAATGGCCGGATTCCATTATTTCATGTACCTGCAGCTCAAATCTGGAGCTGTCAGGAACAAATCAAAGAAACAGAAAAAATGTACGGAATATAGCAAAATAAATCAAAATGATCCTAAACTTGGAATATATCATGTACTTACTGTATCAAGGCAACACAAATAAAATTATTTTTTATTTTTTTTTAAAATACTTTGCCGACTGCTCTGCTCCCTGGCAGTCGGCAAAGGTTATTTTTTATTTTTTTCTTACAAATTCTTTGCCGACTGCCATCCTCCCTGGCAGTCGGCAAAGGCTCTTTGCCAACTGCCACTAATGGCAGTCGGCAAAGAATTAATTTTTTTTTGATTTTCGATCCCAGTTTTTTTGTGTTGCCTTGCTACAGTAAGTACATGATATATTCCAAGTTTTGGGTCATTTTGATTTATTTTGCTATATTCCATTGATTTTGTTGTTTCTTTGATTTTTTCCGGCAGCTCTAGATTTGAACTGCAGGTACATGAAATAATGGAATCCGGTGATTTAGAAAATGATATTCATGATGTTTGGAGCATGTTGAGGCCGTGTGCGGGGCCTCGCGTGAAATTTTGACCGTGTTGGTGTCGGAACACGTCGAGGCACGCGCGTGAAAAGTGTTTTTAAATTTTATAAAATCGAAACGAGTCCGAAATGACGAAACTTGACGACGTGTCTTGCCATCTCATGCGGAGAGGCTGTGGTAAAAATTTGAGAAAGTTTCGAGCAAGTGGCGACGTCGGGTGGCTAAAACCTAGACATCTCACATGTGATAACAAGTTAGCCACCCGACGTTAGTCCAGGTTTTAGCCACCCGACGTCGCCACTTGCTCGAAACTTTGTCAAATTTTTACCACAGCCTCCGCATGCGATGGCAAGACACGTCGTCAAGTTTTGTCATTTTCGGACTCCGTTTCGATTTTATAAAATTTAAAAACACTTTTCACGCGCGTGCCTCGGCGTGTTCCGACACCAACACGGTCGAAATTTCACGCGAGGCCCCGCACACGGCCTCATCATGCTCCAAACATCATGAATATCATTTTCTAAATCGCCGGATTCCATTATTTCATGTACCTGCAGTTCAAATCTAGAGCTGCCGGAAAAAATCAAAGAAACAGCAAAAATCAATGGAATATAGCAAAATAAATCAAAATGACCCCAAACTTGGAATATATCATGTACTTACTGTAGCAAGGCAACACAAAAAAACTGGGATCGAAATCGAAAAAAAAATTAATTCTTTGCCGACTGCCATCAGTGGCAGTTGGCAAAGAGCCTTTGCCGACTGCCAGGGAGGATGGCAGTCGGCAAAAGCCTGCACCTTTGCCGACTGCTGACGGGATGTGGCAGTCGGCAAAGGTGACGATGTGGATGGCGTCAACCATGGCCTGCCTTTGCCGACTGCAATTCTTTGCCAACTGCCTGGCAGTCGGCAAAGCCATGGCTTTGCCCACTGCCTGACAGTCGGCAAAGCCATGCAGTCGGCAAATCCTGCTTTGCCGACTGCAGAAAATTTCAGTTGGCAAAGGGACCTCTTTGCCGAGTGTCGAAAAAAAACAGTTGGAAAAGAAAATTGCAGTCGGCAAAGAGCCAGTTTCCTGTAGTGATTTGTGCTGCTGCCCACTATAGATTTGAATGGTGTAATTAACAGTTAATGCATCCAGCATGTCTGGTGCAAATTAAATAAAATCTGCCCATCCATCTGTTGTTAGCAATCTTCGATCTATATGTCAGGTGTGTTTTGTTTCCTACAACAGAAAAAGTTCATTCCATACGCTGTACTGACCTTTTGTTAAAAAAAAATCAGTTCTCCTCTAGAGGATGATTGTAAAATGGCTATTAATGTGAAGAAGTCCAAGCAGTAGCAGCACCCGAGTCCCCCGCGTTGCCTGTAGCTGCTTTATATTCTTAACTGTTCTTTGCTCATTACTTAATTTAGAAAATAGGGCTTCTATAAAGTTTTAAAATGTCGCTGCGTCTATATTTATGACATTAGTGATTTATTTCTTTTCCTGGCACATGGATGTGGGATAGGCGGGAGGTGCATGTGTGCAGTGTGCATGCCGGAGGGCTGCAACATGCATGCTTGGAACTTAGCGTTTCCAATGTGGAATATAATACAATACAATCGATATAGATATAGATATAGATGTAGATGTGTAGATGTAAGGACACACAGTATAGATGACCATGACAACTAGATTCTAATATTTATTATTTGGGTATGAGAGATCGATATTGATCTGGACTTGAGATATCAAAACTACTCCCTCTGTACCCATATTAGTTGTCGTTTCGAACAAGATTGTGCTTATCAAGGAGTCATTAACTAGGGGGTATTTTTCCTCCTTTGCCCTTATTAAATAGCACTGCATGTGTGTCCTGTACAACAACCTGCGTAGTTCGAGTGGCTGGTCCTCCAAGGCCCGAGGCTAGCGGTCGTCGTTTCGAGTCCCCGCAGGCTTCTTTTTTTGTTGATGGACGCTCATGCGCGCTCGCGTTTTGGCATGGCACCCAGATTTCATTTTTGCGAATTGGTGAAGAGAAAAGGGCGGTACAAACTGATGGAGAGGGAAAGGGCGCTAAAATTTTGTTTTTGTTTCAATCGGAGCATCTCCAAGAGTTTGCCAAATCAACTTGGCATCCATTTTTTTTGGCAAAACAGAAAAAATTGTGCTCCAACAGTTTGGTATCAAACTTGGCAAATTTTAGCAACTTGGCAAATCTCCCCCCTCCACGCGCATATTTGCGCGTTAAGCACGAGCGCGCATCCGGCTTCACGTGCAAATTTAAGCGGGGCTCTTCGTTTCTTAGCGGGGCTCTTTGTTTCTTAATGGGGCTCTTCGTTCTCTTAGCGGGCCTCTTCTTATTTTACCAAGTCCAAATGTCAAACTCTTGGAGATAGTCTATTTTTTCACTTGCCATATATTTTAGTGAGTTGCCAAATCATGATATTTGCCAAGTAAATTTTGGCAAACTCTTGGAGATGCTCAGGGAAATAGAAGTGCGAGATAGACGGGAAGCAAACTGGCCTGTGGAATCTTAACTGAAAGCTGCATGCAAAGCTAGGAGTACTCGCTGCATGCAAAGCGGGATTTTAAGGACTCGTGCACGCGATTAATGCGGTCCTTCTCGAGCGGAGAACCTGGACCGTGCGTGGGCAAACGAATAAGCAGGGGTAAACGAGTCCAAACTCCACCCCGCGCTGGTAGAACAACAATCTTCGTGAAAACACACTCCAAGCCCAGAACGACAACTAATTCAGGTATGGAGGGAGTATAGAAAAATAGGAAACATTGAAGACATAGATACATTCCTAATGAGTTGGTCTTCTATAAAAGCACCTACAAATGTTGAAACAAATTTGCGATAAATTAGGATAAAGTGATATATTGTCACCTCTTACACTAGATAGACAGACAGACAGATATCACTTGCTAATGGATCCATGAGAAGAAGATTTTGTTCAATTTCCATTAGACATGATGGATGCATCATTATTACAACTGCCCGGTCAACGCGGTGGTGGGGAGCAGCACATTCATAAATGGTGACCTTTGTTTGCAGGAGGCATGCTTGGTCTTATGGTCATGCAAAGCACATAGATGTTCACAGATATCATTCATACAGTAGTCATCATTTGTAGGCGACAAGCAAGGTGGCGGCGGCTGACACTAGGGGCCGAAGCCTACATATCCAATGCAGTGTAGCTAAAAGTGGGGGTGCCACTAGATTTTCTGGCTTTTGCCACAAAAATCTTTGCGACAATATAAATTTGGTTGCAATAGGTAGGTGCTATTGTCACAATATTGGGAAATGGTAGCAATAAGTTGACACTATTACCATGAAAATCTTGTGTTGCGATAATTCTCAATTTGGTTGCAAGAGCTAGGTGTTATTGCCACCATATTGGGAAATGGTTGCAATGAGTCGAGACTATTACCACGAAAATCTTGTATTGCTATAATCCTTAATTTTGTTGCAATAGGTATGTGCTATTGCATCCATTTTTTAGAAATGGTTGCAACATTTAGAAGAAAATGCCAAGAATAGTTTTCCTTGTGATAAGCTTGACTGTCGTTGCAAAAGGTAGGTGCTATTGCAACAATTTTTTTAGGAATGGTTGCAATATTTGGAAGATAATGCCAATGTGTAGGTTGTGCAACCATAGCTATTGCAACCAACTACAATGTGGATGTGCAAACTTTATACCAGCAACTTTCATGCCACGACTTGCAACCTAGGTGGTTTGGTGGTAATTGGTGCCTATTGCAACCAAAATAGCACAATTGCCATGATTTTTTAGCATTGTGCTAGTTGGAAGAAACAACAACAAGAGCCAAAAAAGCAGCCATGACGTACACAATCGTTCCCATGATGGTCTTGAGGAATGTTGTACGAAGAGGATGATTCTATACTTTGCTTTTTGTGTGGCAGAAGGGGTGAGGATATATCACTTATGTCTTTACCGCAGATTTGTTTCAGTATTTTTAGGTTCTTCTATAGAAGAACACCTCCCTAGGAATGTATGCTCCTCTCAAAGTCTATGTCTTCAATATGTCCTAATACTATATAGAAAAATAGGACACATTGAAGACAGATACCTTCCTAAGGAGCTGTTTTTCTCTAAAAGCACCTACAAACGTTGGAACATACTTATGAAAAATTAGGACACAAAGTGGTATATGCTCACCTCTTCGATCATGTAGCACTGGTCAAGAACGGCATGGGAAGGGTTGTTTACTTGATGGCCACTTCGTTCTTGGTTGTTGTGATGATGTCATGCAACTCACCATCCTGCCAAGCGTATAGGCACACAACAAGGTATAACCCATAGAAAAAAAATTCCTTGTTGGTCTTGATAAAACAAATAGAAAAACATATTTACTTGTCGGTTTAGAAAAAAATACACAAGGCCATTGAGTATTTCCCTATCTATTAGTAATATCACAGTTGTTTTTGGTTGATCCGACAAAATTACAATTCAGACAATGGCAGAAAGTGTAGTCAGCCGCCAACCTGGGCATAGGCTGCACCAGCCTTTCCGCCCATGGAGATAGAACATGGTGCATGCACGCATATAAAAGTAGGGGTGTGCCAAGGGTTTGCCTCCCTCCTCTCAATCCCTCTCACAGCCGCACTATGTCACCTCCCTCCTCACTCCTCTCTGCCAGTCGTCTCCCTCTCCTCTCGAGTTGCAGTAGTGTAGATCTGGTGAGGGATGCTTGGATCTAGGAGGTGGATGGCCATGCCCAGAACGATGCGATTGGTAGGCTCATGATGCAGCGGCGCGGCCTAGAAGACGGTGATGGGCGTGCTCGGCATGTAGTGGTGGAAGCCCGGGAGGCGACGGCTGTAGCATGCGCAAGGCACTGACAGGTGGCCGCATTGCGGCTCACGATGCTACGACACGACCTCAAGATGTGGAAGTGGTGTCGGTCTCAGATGCAGTAGTGGCGTGGGGCAGGAATGCGATGGTGCAGGATGTGGTGGACTGGCAGCGTAGGCACGAGAGGTGGCGACGTGGACTCAGGAGGGCACTGTTGGCTCGTGCTTTGAGGAGGACGAGGCCACAGTGGCTGGAGCCACCACTGCCTACAACCACGTGCTCTCCATGTCACGCAATGACCTGAGGTCAGCATCCACTGCAATGTGAGACAACCCTCCTCCTTCCTCCATCTCCCCTTGTGTACTTTATCTGCTAGTATAGATGCCATCATGGTTAGATCTCTTCGTCTCGTTTGTGTTTATGGCTGGCTGCCAAGTGTGGACTACAGATCCATAGATGTTTAGTGAACTACTAAATTAAAAAAAATCTTTGGGTTTTCAGAGTATCACTGCTTGTTAGTTTAACTGGTGGTAGCCAGTGAGCAGCGTCAAAACATTTTGAACTGCCATGCTATTAAATCCTTGCAATTGTGTATCATATCTATGGGGGGATTAGTTTCAATGGAATACATGTAAGCCATTCACATGACAACTGCACTAGGTAGCAATTTCTGTAGATAATAATCCAACTATGGACACTTCTGGACACTATGCTAGAACACACAATCACTGCTGGTTGTACCGGAGCAGGCAGTGATTACATATCATTGTCGGGTCATAAGTCAAGGATCTAGAAACCTGGCGGGAAGCTATTCACCCAAAAGTGATGGTCCCTATCAAATCTAGTGGTGGCTGGATTCAAAGAAGCACCATGGATGATACTGGGTGGTTGCGGCCACCATACCCAAAGCGACAACACATGAAGGAGAAGTAGATGGGCAATGCGCCTACAATGAGCACCAGCGACAGCTTCAAGCAGAGCACATTGATGTGGCCGATGATGGTGTAGATCAACCACGAGGCGTTTGAGCCGGGGACCTCAGTGAGGAACTACATGGATCGCAGCCACGGGTGCCCTGATGCGCTGTGTTCCCAAGGAGATGTGGGCAACGCTGGGCACAACGATGGTTAAGGAGGCCTTGGAGACAGTGAATACAATAAGACTCTTTGCTGATCCCGTCAGGGATGTCAATGCCCAGAGGCTCTTGAAAGGATTCAAGAATATCGGGTTCAGAGAAGGGGAGACTGCCGATGATTTCAGCATGCGCATCACCAACCTCGTCGCAAACTTCAAGCCAACTTCAAGCCTCTTGTAGAGATAGTTGATAACCCTCGCATTGTGAAGTAGTTTCTCCATGTCATGTCCTCCACCCCAATTCAATTAGGTAGCTGTCTCGATCAAGCTGTCTTATGATTTGAAGATGCTGTCAATCGAGAAGCTAGTGGGGATGTTGTGTGCAGTAGAATATCATCACGATGAAAAGGTGGATCAGATTGTTGACAATGCCGAGCTACTACTGCTAGCAGAGGAAGACAGGCTTGTGGTGCATAAGCATCACTTTCAATCCAGTTCGACCATGGAGGGTAGTAGTGCTGGTGCCGGTGGTGGTCAAGGCAAGAACAAGGTGCCACGTCGATGTGATGCCAGCAGATCCAGTAGGTCCAACATCATCACACTCATGTTGGAGGTCACACCTCGACACAAATGTCAGTGCCGAAACTGTGGCATCTATGGCCAGTGGACACAAGGCTGCAAACGTCCTAATAAGAATTACAAAGAGGAGAAGCGAGAGGAGGAGAAAGTAGATGTGGTGGACACGTATCAACCACTAACCGTTGTTTGTGTCAGCAAGCAGTGTTGTTCATGCACCGAACAAGATCGTCCACCTGGTGGAGAAGACTGCCATCCCAATCGACTACATGGTCAATGTCTTGGTCCTGGACATCGATGCCAACAGCCATATGATAGGCACGTCATCCGCTTTCACATAGCTCGACGAGGATGTCATGGCCACTATCCAGTTGGGTGATGGATAATGCATCAATTTCATGATCTCAGCTCCATAGTGATGGAGGGTCAAAGCTAGGAACACAAGGTACTCACTGAGCTAATGTTGATAGTGATTCTTGTCTTGTGTAGTACATGATGGTTCTTGAGCAAGCTTAGGCTCACTATGCTTATATGGCACCACCCTGATGAGCTAAGCTTGTTTTCTATTATGAGCATGACACCTAAATGATGAAATCTGAAACTTGATTAATTATTCATGTTGGCATGCTTATGCTAGGTTGCTAGAGCTTATACTTTTTGCCAAAGGCTGAATGTCATTGCAAATGTTTAGCTCGTCTTTAACCCTTGGGAGAACATAAGTTCTTTTGTTTTGCAAAGACAACTTTTGTCTAAAAATGATGAAAATATGATGAACTTGTGTATAACAAAGCCTGAATGATAAATCTAAAACATTCAAGAATTTCTGAGTTCTGCACTTCACCTTATGTCCAATACAGTGCAAGACATAGAATTCAAGTTACTTTGCAGGGTGTGAAGCCACAAAGTGGCACTACCACAGAAATCTTTTCTATGGCGATCAAAAACGGTTTTATGAGGCGGGCAACACAACCAGCTCCATCAAAAGGTTTGCTTTAATGCAGACCTACAGAGGCAGGCACTTTTCCCCCTCAGTTAATGGATTAAAAAATAGAAAACCAGAGCCCACCAGTGAGCCCTTTTTTGAGCCCACTGGTGAGTCCACTCCCAGCCCTAGAGCCAAATCCACCGCCGTGAACCGTGGCACCACTACCGTGAGCCAGATCCACTGCTCGGGGAGTCATGCGCTGCCAGATCAGTTGCTCCAAGGCTCCACCACTGCTCTAGGCTGCTCGTCGCACGTAGATCCTTGCGAACGGTGGGGGAGGGGCGCCTCCGCCGCTCATGGAGGTGGGGGAGGGGTGCCACAGCAGCTCGGGAGGTGGGGGATGGCCGCTATCGCTCGGGGAGGTGAGTGAGGGGTTCTCACCTCCTCTCCTCTTTGCCGCTCTGGATTTGGAACAGAGGAGAGGTGAGCCGCAAATCTAGAATGGAGGAGAGAGGAGGTGAGGGAGGGAGCACCGCCGGATCCCGTGGTGAGAGAGGGACCACTGGCGGATCCTGCAGCCGCAAGCCCGTTGCGCCGCTGCCGCACCCTGCCAGAGGGGCCACTGCCGCTGGATTTCGGTCCCGTGCCTACTAGAGGGAGAGAGGCGCATGTGGGGGTGAGAAGTGAGGGAGAGAGAGGCGCATGAGGCTGAGGGATGGGAGCGATAGGAAAAGTGAGGGAGAGAGATGGAGAGGTGTGGAACCCTAACTATTGTATGTATAAGCCGGTAAGAGGATTGGATATGGACATTTACTAGGCCTCGTGTATATTTTCCCAGGTGGCCTTTTAGGAGGTCCGCCTCCGAAAATGGTCTCCATGAGGCCCGCCTTCAAAAATCAATTTTAAGAGGTGGGCATTTCCTGACTGCCTATGTAACTAACTAAACTGACTGCCTCCGTTAATCGATTTTGCGAGGCGGTTATTTTTTGGTGCCTCGGTAAATAAAACAACCACCTCTGTTGTTCGTTGGCCATTTTACGAGGCAGTTGGGTTTTCTGACTGTCTTGGTTAATGTTTGGACAGTGTCTTATAAAATTATTTTTTAGTAGTGTGGCAGAACCAACTAAATTTATTGAAGCTACCTTAACCCACATATGGGATCTACTGAACAAACATCGGCAAGTCCCACAATGTTTTAGGTAGAGTTTAGTGTTTGACCCAATAAACTACGGGAAGGACTGGTTAGGCACAACACTACTAGGAAGATCTGAAACTCTCAGGTCACAATGCGGAGAAGAATCAAACATGAAAGGAATTGTGATTTTTGGGGTGATTCTTCGCAGATCTAGGGCTGTGAAGACCACCGCAAAATCAGGTGCTCCAGTGCTGATTTGCATCGTGGTGGCCAAAAGGCCAAGGTGTTGCCTCGAGTGAAGGTGACTCTAGATGAGCGACACTCGCCACCTTGTCGCCGATGGTAAACTTGGGGTCGTCATCGGGATGCTCGATGTTTCTCTTGCCTCCGGGTACACCTTGCTTGGAGTGCTCGCCAAAGAACTGCTCCATGCGCTCACCGAGACAGTTCACCGTATGCTCTAGATCCGCAATGTGGTGGTCAACCTTTGGCTTGCATGAATCGAACTCAGCCTTTGCCAGCTTCACATCCTCTGTGGACTGCTTTAGCTCAATGACACCCTTGGAGTTCTCGCTCAGTAGAGCGAGGATCTACCCAAATTGCTGTTCGGGTGTTGTCATCGCCAACTGTCTTCGAGTACAATATGGATGGAATGCCAGGATCAACATGATCTGATACAAATTGTTACCATATCACTTGATTTTAGGTAGCTATTAGGTGCAATTTGTGATGAGGATATGACACCAACGGATACGACCATTGATTATAAGGTGCACTTGTTCCGACATTTATATAGTAATTTTGGATACAATTCACTTGGTTCCACATGTACATGTCTTTATTTGAATGTAGGTACAAATGTGTCTCAAAGTGCAAGTCCATCAAAGTTAAACTTTCAGTTCGTCGGTAGCCTGATAGTGCTTTATTGGGAAGGCCATAACTCATCCATCTGGAGTGCGATCGAGGTCAATGAGCACTTGATGAAAAGCTTATTTGATAAGCTTTCAAATAGATCTGGTCCCACCTCAATATCACATTGGCAAGGTCTCCAAATCATCGCAACATTCTGCCGCTATTTCTGTCGGGTGCTACGGCGTCGTCACAGGCTTGTTATTCACACTTGGGACCCAGGCCCAAGTTGGAGCATGCCCTAAGAAG
This sequence comes from Saccharum spontaneum, assembly GCA_022457205.1. Taxonomy (NCBI): domain Eukaryota; kingdom Viridiplantae; phylum Streptophyta; class Magnoliopsida; order Poales; family Poaceae; genus Saccharum; species Saccharum spontaneum. Next base: position 67,699,772 of record CM039597.1, read on the forward strand.
ATAGAGAACATCTAAAAGATGCCTAAGGACGTCCTCCTCCTTGGCCACCACCTTAGGAGGCCAGCAAGGACGTCCAAGCCAAGCCGGAGGCCCAGTCCAATTCGAGTTCGAGTCTGTCTCGGTCTTCTGGACCAGTCTACAATAAAATGGACACCAAGAACACATCCGGACTTCTTTTTTGATGATCCACATATGGATGGAAATATAATTTCATAAGCTAACCAATGGCTTTGGTTTGAGGTCTAAATTCCATCGGAGTTAATAGGAATCGTCGAAACAAATTGACATCCAAAATTTGTCACGACGCTATGTCGTCGTCTTTTGGGCCGTTTGGACTATGTAACGTGTCAGACTCCTTAGGGACATAATTGGGGGTCCTTGGACGTCATCGTCTTTTGGGCCGTTTGGACCATGTAACGTGTCGAGACTCCTTAGGGACGTAATTGGGGTCCGTGGACGTCCCTTAGGCTTTATAATCAGTAGCTGCCGCCTATATTAGGGTTTGAGTTTTACTTAGATTATTCTATCCATTGACAGTCACCGTCTTTCGGTTTGCGAGACCCCAACTTTGAATGCTTAATCATTCATCTGCAATTGTCACTTTAATTGAGTTGCATTTTATCTTATTCTTGCTTGTGTTCTTCGATTCGCAGCAGGGATTAGCCTTCGTGACGAGGTCAACCGGATTGTGACACGGTTGATAACTAGAGGTGACGTGGTGCTAAAATTGCAGGGTTCGGGTCTCTGTGATCCGAAGTCGGATCGGTGTGTCGCTGCCGACCAAATCGATAGTTATCTTAAACCTGACGGAAGATCGGGAATCACATCACCGTCAATTCGTTAGTCTCGGTTCTGCGGCGATCGCCATCACCGCAGCTGCTGGCTCGGTTCAACGTTACAAGGAAACCAAACTCAAGATCGGGAATCACGTCACCGTCAATTCGTTAGTCTCGGTTCTGCGGCGATCGCCATCACCGCAGCTGCTGGCTCGGTTCAACGTTACAAGGAAACCAAACTCAACTTCTCTCCCCTCACTCCTCTTCTTTTACAAGGCAGTGTACTCTGCCAACAACCGTTGCATGGGCTGGATTACGGCCTGGCCCATTCAGGTCCGGAGTAGCACGGGTTGTGTTTGAATTTCCATCTTCCATTTCTGGCCCATCGTCACACCCCGAGTAGCATTCAAGGCTTGTCTCTGACATTTGGGTTCGACTTGAACTTTTAGTCACATCTGTCTCGTTGTCACCTACCTCAACTGGTAAAAAGTGGTAGGATGAAATGATCACAGGCTTGAAGCTGAACTGAACGACACCAATTACAGGTCAAGAACTGGAAAGAAATGCCGTGTCATGGTCAGTAGTGAATATCGGTGCATGATTAGTTTAATTATATTAGTACGCAATTAATTTAATTATAGTAGTACGGGTCAGCATCCAATGTACGAACAGTGTCTATTTACCATGCCTACGGTATATGTTTCCATGTCGTCAGTAAAAGTAAAAAATTCTTCTCTGTTTACCAAGCCCATATAAAGTAAAAATATCCATGTCGTCAATAAAAATCCAAAATTAATCCAGGTCGCCAGGGTATTATTCAGATCATCAGACTTTTATTAATTGAGATGTCATCTCTCGCTCGAGAGTACGTTCTAGACCGCCGAACTCCAAACTCGTATTGATGTGATTTCAGTTCTAGCTCCACCTCCGAACTCCTCCAATGTAAGATAGGTAGCTACTTGGTGAACTCAAGAACCCGGTAACCCCCGAAGACAGCAGTAGACCGGATGGGTCCACGAAAGCCGGCATCCGTGGCGAGCCTTGCGTACTCTTGCTCCGTCCTCTCCCTGCCACCCTTCAAGCCGTTGAGCAAGCAGATGATATCAAACTGGAACGGGAAGCGCCCGGCCTGCGTTGTCTCTGGGGTCGCTGGCAGGACCACCTCCATGGCGATCACCTTCCCTTTCTCCGGGACTGAACGGTAGCAGTTGTTGAGGAGCGTCACGCAGTCGTCGTCGTCCAGCAGGTGCAGCACAGACTTCATAAACACGGCGTCGGCGCTGGGCACATAGTCGAGCATGTTCCCGCCGACATGTTCTACACCTGGAATTGGCTTTGCTTGGCTGATGACGAAAGGCAGGTCGAAGTTGATGCCCTTGATGTGCTTGTACCTAGAGGTGATCATTCCCAGAGTTGTGCCGGCGCCGCCGCCAACGTCGACGAGGACGTGGATATCGTCGAACCCGCCGCCGGCGGTGAAGCGGCCCTCGAGCATCTTGCGGCAGGCGAGCAACGAGAGCTGGGACATGGCCTGGTTGTAGAGCGCACTCAGTTGAGGGTTCTTCCCCATGTACTCGAATGCCGGCATCCCGTTGGCCATCTCGAACGCCACCCCGCCCGACAGCACGGCCTCTGCCATATGCTGCCAGGGGTTCAAGAATGGCTGCTGAAACCCGAACATGGCGAGGGCAGCCAGTGACCCTTCGCCGTTGTTGGTGGTGGAGAGCCACCGGCAGACTGGTCCCTTTGCATACCTCCTGAGCGCTGTGCTGCTGCCGTCAGCCGCCGGCGCCGCCACCTCCTCCGTGGAGCACGTCACGACGCCGTGGGACGCGAGGAACCGCAGCATCCGGTCCACCGCGGCCGCGGCCTCGGCCATGTTCGCGGCAGGCGGCCTGGGTAGCTGGGCAACAAGCTCTCCCGCGGTCAGCAGCGCTCCCGCCGGCGCGGCGGCGAGCGCGTCGATGAGGGCCCAGCTCCATCGCGGCCTTGAGGGTTCATGGAGATGATGTGCGCCGTCATGAGCTCTGCACGGTCATGAATGATGCCTCCTCCGCGTCCATGGTCCTGGATGCCGCCGGATTGATGTGATCTGGTCGATGGGCAGTACACTAGTTGCCAGGTGGGTCCTACTCCTACCACCTGCTTCTGTTGTGTGGGGTCCTGATGAGTACCAATGGACACGGTGGCTATATAGTTGGACCCTAGTACTTTTGGTGGTAGTAGTTGGAATGGTTGGTGCTGGATCAAGGAGGCTTTAATTTATCACTTGTTAGTACGTGTCCAGGTTAGTGTCCAACCAAAACTTGAACTAGGCATACGTGAAACAGATAGCTTTGATGGCGCATCCAGTTTGAAATTCGGCCTCACAACCGTTATTATATAACCAAATTGTACAAACGGAAGTGCGAACTGATTATAGCTCAGTTGGTTAGCTTCCTTGTGGTGGAACTTATCCACCCGGATTTAAGTCCTCGACTTGGCAGTTGGCACAGGTGCTCATATTTTTTTTTTTAGATTTCTTGAATTTCAAATCTGCCGGCTCATTCATTTGGAGGTGCTCATAGGGGTACGATTTACGTCATGTGTTTATAGTGGGGTGAGTGTACGTGCGTGTTGTGAGCGTCTACGTTGTATACTATGTAATTCTAAAAAAAATGTACAATAAAAGTGCTAATAAATATTTTTATAAGCACGTATGTATACCTCATAATATGTTTTTGCTGATTTGGGTGCTAATGCATGAAATCAGAAAACATGATGTTTTAGTTCTTGGTACTAGATTGGGTACGTACTGCCAGCGTGAGGTCACAGTTGGTATGTGATGAGATAACATAAAGGTATGGTTAAGTATCTGAGAGAGAAGATTTCTGACCGATAGACCCCTGACCGATCCCTCTAGAATCGCTCAGGGGCTCAGGGGTTGTACCCATCGAGTTACTCTCACGGCGTAACCTTGGAAAAAAAGTTGGGCAGAGCTAGAGCACGTCCATCACCTTTGCTTAGGGCTCGGGGCTCACTAAGGCTCCGGCTCTTGACCGACGGTAGCCAGGGCCTGACTCCAGCTCGACCCCAGCCCAAGCTCGCACTCGAGCCCGTGACAGGCGACCAAAGCATCAGCCAACCTGGTCATCCGAGCTCGTGGGCTCCGAGGCACCAGCCTGATCAATAGGCGCGAGGCGCTGTTGGCCACTCCCTCGACAGGGTCACTCAGCACTACTATAGAAATGTTAATTGTGGCGG